>APFE031067877.1:22712-44404 GCA_000404065.3 Pinus taeda | reverse complement strand
TGGCACGGCTCTGCGTGTTCAGTTGGAGCACGTAAGTCACAGCTGGCCTCTTCTTCAGCCACGAAGACTGTAGGGGACAAGAATCCAACATCAGATTTATTAAACCATGATGACCGTTCCCTAGATCCGTGCACGGTGCTGTTGAACGTGTCTTTTTCCTAGCTGTTAGTTAGCTTAGTTTACGCACAGGACAGTTGATGTTCTTGCTAAAAATAAAGCGTTTCTACACACTGATTAGTTAGCTTTTGGAAGTTATTATTTTTTTGCTGTACACTTTGTTTAAAGACTCTTTTATAAAGCGTTTACGCTCTCCACTGTGTTTTGTTATGAGTTTATTTAATTCAAAGAAGACAGTTCTGTTTTTATCCGCGTAGCTGATCTTTTACTTGGTTGAAGTGGATGGAGGGCCCCTGTCTGCTACAACCATTGTACAGTAGCCTTTGAATTTACTTTCCTGCATTTCTTTTTCTTTAATTGATCATGTATATTAATGTATAGTTTTGAATTATGTTGCTTTACATTTCTGTACTTTTCATGACTGATCAGTGTGTTTTTACAGCTTTGATTAGGAGCCCGGGACAGTGTGCTTTTACTTCTTTTTAACACTAGTGGCATCTGAAGTTGTCTTATCTAAACTGCTGACTTTCGTTCTGATTTTTATTAGTTTCCTTTCTTAGTTAATTCCTTACTTAGTTTACTTTATCAAGTTTTGTCAAGTTGCTAATCTCTTAATGGTTCTATTTATCATAATTCACTAACTTTTATGGGACCAAAAGATCATCTAATTGCATCTTGGTTTATTCAGTTTTAGACTCATATTGCTAATTCACTCCTAACTCTTTTCACATGATCAATTTAGCTAAAGGCAGAATGTTAAGAGAGAATTAAGTAGTGTGATTTGTCACTTAATTTTTGCATTGCTTTAGATTCAATAGAAAAGTTAGAGTAGTGTTCTTGCTTTCAGATTAGTTAATATAGATGTCATTTTCATTCTTATCAGCAGTAAAGGTATTGGACTAGTGCCATTGGTCCTTTTTTTTTATGCTTTACTTTCATTCAAAGCTTTAATTCCATTTCAAGTTATTGTTCAAGTTTTCTCTTTTAAATCTAAAAAGCATTTTAGAAATCACCACATGCACACACATTCACTCACTTGTTTATAACTTCATCACATCACATTAGGAAGATAAGTCAGACATAAAATAAAAACGACAAAAAGAACTAGGAAAGGCTTCTTAAGTATATATTGTACACTTCACTTCATCAGCTTACGAGCCCCGGGTTGACAATTTATGATAGCAATTTAGACAACACTAAATTGACCAAATAGGTATTGCTCGAGGATCCTACCAACCATGTTCAATCCTTTCACATGTGGTGTTCGTCCAACTCCATAACCGATGAATCCATTCATCTTTGGCTCTTCCAACTCACGCTCACTAGAGACACTGCAAAATGGTATGTAGACCAGCCCTCCACATCTCATTCCATTTTCAGGATGATTGCTAAAGTGTTCCTTTCATATTTCCAGTTACCTCTCAGGTACAAAATTCGAACAGATCTATTGACCACATTTCGTCAGTCCGCCACTCACATTTCTAACCATGTTCAAGAGTGGCGTTGACAAAGGAGAACATGTTGTACCCCACCTTTCTAAGATCTTGTCTATCTATATTGGTTTCTTAAGAGCCTTTTATTCCCCATTGGGAATGATGTCGCATCCCATTTTCCTCAAGCTGAGGAAGAAGCTCTCTAGACTGCTTTGAGATATGATCTGATTTATGAATAATCCGGTTATGTCTATACCATCATTCCATACCTCCCTCGTCCTAGAAGTTCCAATGCACTGGGGCATCTCATGTTGCCTATGGTATTGTTGGATCCCTCTCACAGTCTTCGCCATATACTCAACAGAGTTATGGCTACCCACAAGGGGACACGAGTCCCTCCAATACTTATGCCCCTCTTTCTAGAAATATGTTTCCTAGACCCCAACTCATCTACCAAACTGTTTCTCCTCCTTATACACATAAGAGTGCTTCAACTCCTCAAGCATTAGCACTGCATCCTCCCATACATCCTCAAACCTAGCAACCACGACCCCCTTAAGGTCAGGTGTTTTCACAACAGATTGCTACCAATCCCTAAAATTCAAAGAAAAAGAATAAGGGGAAGGGTAACAAGGGTAACCAAGGTAAGCAAAGTAACTAGCCTAACACCAACAACCGTCAACAAGGTGGCCAACCCAAGAAGAATAAGGCTATTCATACGAACAAGCCTTACACATGTTGTGGTGTACATGGCCACTACACACATGAGTGTCCCCTCTTATCCTAGATGTGCCAAATGTGGGAAGATCAAGCAACTTCTAGAGGTAAACAATTTTCTCAAATTCCTGCACCAACCCAACCGACAATTTTCACAAATCCTTTCCCTCAGCAAGGATTTGTTGCTACTCAACCCCAGCCAGGTCAACCAGCCCACCTCCCCCAAACTTCTGGTCCTAGTGACTACCATATCCTTATGATGAACTCTGATGAGGTTAACCCCTCCAATATCAACCTACAAACTCGGTCACATCAATATGACAAGCTCTCCACTTCGTCAACTACCAAGTCCAAAACCAAAGTATCCCCTCAGCCCCTTATGACACCAAATCGTCCTTTACAGATCCCTGAACCTAAAGTTGAGGCCATTCCTAATATCCAAAAGCGACCATTATACCATAATGCAACTTCTAACACAGCTACCCATACATACAATATAGTAGACAACATGGCGCAATCACCTGGTGCCATGTCGACACTGGAAGTCCTCTAGTCGTGCCCTTCCCAAAAGATATCTCTACTAACTACCTTGAGTGTAGTCGATCCTTCTGATGATCATTTGATTTTCTTCCCGATCGATACATCAAAGCACCCCCCATTCCCTTGATATGTTTCTTTTAGATCTAAGTTAGAGTTTGTAATGCCATCATCTCCATATGCATTATTCATGAAGGCAAATCCACTTGTGTGATGTTGCTATTGTTTGGAAATAGATTAACACATGGGTTGTCCCCCTCCACCATCACTTTACGGGCTTAGGATGGACACCTCTCCTAGCCCCTTGGCATGTACCACAACTGTGCAGTGGCCGTTGTGGGCAATACTTTCCATGTTGATATCGGAGTCATCAATGCCCTTTTGGATTACCACATTATCTTAGATTGTAGGTACACATATGCCATGTCAGCTGTTGTGTCTATGGTGTTCCACAAGATGTGCTTCCCCCATGAAGGGAAGATCGCTACCATTGATCAACTAAATTACTATGATCGAGAATCCGTGACCTCCCCCGAGTCCATTATCTCTTTGATGTCTGAAAAATAGTCTTCAAAAACTTGCACCAGTGGCTCACCCGAAGTCTATAAGGATTCCTCATTATTAGGTGATTTCCCTAGTCCTCCCCCTCCCATTTCTGAATCTACTTCCATGAGTGTTTGCATGTTACAAGTGTCACGGGCTATCCTTAAGCAGTCTAGTACATTTGATCAATAGCCAGATCCTCAACACCTTATTGTTGCTCTTCTAGATGAACCATCTGGACCCACTCCCTTATGACCTCCTCCATTCATGGGTGCCTCTCTTATGTTCCCACTAGGAGTGGTTCCGCCAGCTCTCAACCATCTAGGAGCTATTCTACCAGGAAATTATCCTTCCATCCATATACCTTTCTTATTACCCCCTCCAGGAATTTTTTCAGTACTTATCATGGCTTCGCTAGTCCTTCCTAACATGACTCTAGGGATCCCAATATGGTACATCGACCCCCCTGCAAACATCCCACCTAGTTAGCCAAGGCCATATCACACTTTACCACTAGTTCAACTGGTCCCCATCACCCTATTGATGCCTCTAAAACCGTTGCACCAAAAATGGGGATAACCACCCAGTCTAGCCCTTAATACAATTCCTTTTCCGTTTGGGATGGTGGCTTCGACTGGATAATATGGGACTAGTTTCACAATAAAACGTGTTATGATGAATGAGTGTTTTGACTATATAACGAGGTGATAAATGGTTTGAGTTGCAAATTTATGAAAATATACAAATAAATCTATATATAAATAATCCAGGTAATACAATATCAATGTGATTTATAATGATTTCTAGTAATCAAAAGCTAATAAAGATCAGTCACTTGACTACAGAAAGTTAATTATGAATGATGATCATAAAGTGATATAAAACATATTGCATTCCATAATAACATCAATTGTCAGCAGATGTGCTTATAGAATACCAATTCCAACTTACACAAAAGTGATGTAATGCAGAACTGTATAAACATTCACATATAATAACAATATCGAATAAAAAAGACAATTTATTTGCATAACATGTAACAAACATAAATTTGATAAAAGTACCATATGTATTTGAATCCTACTATGAGAATAACAGTCTGGTTCTTTCTTCTTATTTCCGAAAACTCCAAAAAGATACAGAAATACAAGTCCTATTGAATTCTCATTTATAACAAGTTTGAACCCTGATCCTTATCTTCCACAAAAATAAATCCAGAAGTGTCGAAGTGCTATATTCTTAAATCTAATTTAATACAATGTCAGGACCCTTTCTAAAATGACATGAAAGGGTCTTTATAGTAAAAATAAAACAAATTGTTTGTAAAAATTGCTTGAAGTGGTTGGAACAACCTCTCTGAAAATATGGGATTTGGTGATAAAAATAGAATTGCAATAACTCTGAAAAGATGCATCGCATCCATCATTCCTCCCACGATAAATCTCGAGCATAGTTTGTACTTCTGGTGGATGAATCATCCTAGCATGCAGCTGACTTATGTACATTGCATCCGAGGGTTCTGGCATCATGCGATCGGCTGCATCAACAAGACATTTGATTGTCATTTGTTGACTATGTAGTTTAACCAAGTAGAACCAATGTGCATCCCAATTGAGTCATTTTAATTTTTTGATTTGGTCCTCCCTGGTATTCAAATCTTGTTTCCATTGTTTTTCCAACACCTTTGCTTTTGGGAGGTTTTCTGGGGAACATTCAAAAGTTAAATTGGCACTGTGTAAGTTATCATTACTTAGTTCAATGATATTATTCCTCACTACCCTAACCCTAGAAGTTGCTCTTTCTGCTTTAATCAACTGTGTCTCCCATTCTAAAAATAATATATCTTTGTGAGATTCTTCTATTACTGGTGATTTAATAGCCCTTCCCTTTCATGTGTTCTTCCAAAAGATGTAATATGTAATCTTGTGATCCGCATCTTTGAATTCGAATCTGGAATTAACTGCTTGATCTATCAGCGTGCTGGTTTTGATACATAGCGGATGAATAAGACCTATCTTTTGGCAGTGTTGGGTTAGCTATTGAGACAAGAAATTATTTACTTCTAAGGCTTCCTTTTTAGACTCTTCAATTTTGGGATTGTCTTCAAATTGATCTATTGAGAGTTGTAGTTGATTTATTTGCTGGCCCTTAGACTAGATATCTTCATGACGTGCTAGTTTCAGCTATTCAAATTTCTGAGATAGGTCTTGTTGTCTTTCAATAACTTGTTGATCAATCCTCCGTTTTTGCTCCCTTAACTATTCTTCTAGTGGTTTAATCCTCTGATCTTTTTCATTGAGGAATTGATTAACTTCGATTGCTTTATCAATCATGGAAGCTATATATGCTCCTACAAAATGAGATAATTTGGTCAAGTCCTCGGAGGTATTAAATTCTAATTCTTCCCAAATGATATTCATGGATTCACTTTGAGGAACTATCATTGATACTTTATCTATCTTTCTCTTTTTCTGCTACCTTTTGACTACAACTCTGTGTTTAGGGCTATAGAACACATCCAACGATGGAATCTCTTCTATGCTGAGTGTAATCTCTGATGAAGGATACTCACGGATTACCTCGATTTCCTTTAGGGGTGAGTCCATGCCGGATGGTCTATCAATCACAGGCTCATGAATTAGGGGTCGTTGTTTCAAGTGAGATTTTGGTGCGATAATAGTTTGGATATTACTTTGATCTTTAATCTGTTGATCAAACTTTTCCCATTCTTTGATTAATATCATATCAATGTGAACATATGTGTCCAATTATTCCATTACCTTCTCGCTTGTGTTGACTACCTCAAAAGTTTTATCCTGCTCTATGCTTTGTGATGTTTGCTAGATGACTGGTGCAATACTCAACAAGTCTAGTGGCACTGTCTGAAGCCTTTGCATCCTGTATTGGATAAATTTCTCCATTTTCCTTGTTCCCAGCTTAATCTTTGCTAGGTGGTATACTTGTGAGAATGACTTGGTTGATTTGAAGAAATCATCGAATTCATCTTTCTCATGGATGAATTGTTTAACTTTTACATGACTAGTGAAATTAAAGGCAACATTATTCGAGTCATACTACCTTTTGGGAATAACTGCTAGGTTCAAACCCCCTATTTTCTCGACTTCAATTTGGGCATGCTTATAATCATGTAATGAGTAAATGTCATAGCAAACCGGAAATGCAAGCCAAACCTGTTTCGTGGCGTCTTTGAGATTTTTTGTAAGCCCTTTTTCAACCGTTTAACAGGTTATTTCCTTAGAAAATACTTTATCTAGGACATATAGTGGAAGGACATGCGGGTTGGTAATATTCCAAAAAACCCTAATGTATGTAAATAGCTCTTCCCCGAACCAACTGCGAATTGAAGTGAGATCGATGCTCGCTTCCTTGGACAGCCGAGGAGCTGGTCTATTAAAAGATGGCCTTATGAATGGGTAGGATGAAACCATGGAAAATATTGTAAAAATTCTTCTTATATTGTTTCTGCCACAGGTCTTTATGGTAAATATTGATAGGAGTTGGGTCCTAAACAGTCCATTTCCATCCCATGATAGGAAAATCTGAATTGAAACAAATGGTGGTGACTATGTAGGCACTCAGATAGAATGGGGGGACAACTCGAGTGGTCACAAACCTATTTTTCCTATAGTCAAGTATTTGGATTGCCATTTTGTCTGATAGGATAGTAGCCCAATCCATCAAAAAATAATTCAATGATTCTTCTATTAACGGGACCATTTCAATGGAAAACTTAGCAGAATTGGGGCTTCCAAATAGCCTACACATCATTGCGGCAACATAACAATATGGAGATGCTATAGAGACCACAAAATACATACTAGATGACTTTTCCTTGTGTTTGTTAGGGATGTGCCTCCACTGTTTGATGGGGTCCAACTCTATTTCATTTTCTTTTGCGAAAGATTCAAAGAATGATTTGTTATAGCACTTCTAAGGCTCTAGCAAGTGATACATTTTTTTCAAGTCCTTAGGCTTGAAGGATCAAAACATTATTCTATCGGTTGTGAATAGTGTCCTGTCTATTATATTGATGCCCTCAACTACCCCTTTTACCATGTCATTGTATTGCAAAATCTTTGGTTGGGCTACTATTCTATGAAGAAAAGAGTCGGCTAAATCACCCAGTGTATTCTAAGATTTTGCAGGTCCATCCATTGTTGCCTATCCTTTAGTTACCTTAGGATTTTCCTTTTCCATCATATCATATATGCCTTCCCATGAAATTTTCCCACAGTCCTGGCATGTTGTATCTGAGATCAACACAATTTTTTTTGTTCCTTCGGCTACCGCAAGGGAAGCTTTCATCTTTCGGGCTTTATTTGTCACTTTAGCTGGCTGTATACTTCCAGATTCAACCTTCAATTATATGAAACAGAAAAGAGTGATAAACTTAAATTTTCAGAGCTTGAATAGATAGTGGTTATAATAATACAGTGAAAAATTAGGGCAGGAGTATTTGGTGCGAAAGATTTCGTATTATGAAATAATATTAATACGAATGACGAAATCTTGAAGGACTGAAGTCATTATTGTTCTTCATTTTTTTTCGTATTTAACGATGTGAAACTTAAATGTTCAATAAATAGATTGCATCACAGTTTCCTTAAGACCTAACTAGAATGTGGTTCGTAAATTTTCTGACTTTGCGATAAGCAATTTCAATATATATTCTTTTAAAGAGCCATCACATATCACAAGTTGGGAGGTGTAAGTACCATTTTCTAAGAGTCTTTCTAATTTCTATGATTGCGATCAACGATGACCTGGAACATAGAGTTGGGAAAATCTTTATTTAACCACCTATATCATGTTTTCTCCATATTATCATTAAACCACTTTATTATATGAAAACACCGCATTGTGCGTTCCCGAGGTGATTATCACTTATTTCCTTTGGGATTGCGATATGTGGGATGTGAGAATCTTATCGGATCAGAAGTTTTCAGGTGTGGCTTCTCTTGGTTTCAGCGATATGTGAAATGCGAGAATTTTATTGCATCTCAAAGTTTCAATGTCTTGTTAAACATATCACTTGGAATATACGATGCGATAGGCGATATGCAATCGCCTTATTGCATCACATGTTTCTCAATCATTTGCTTAAGAAGCTCTAAGGTTGAGACTTTCAAATCACAACAATATTATATGGATTGTATGTTCCTTAACCTTAAGAGATTGCGATTTGCAATGTGTTTTGTTTTTAGTGGGTCTTTTGAAGCACTTTCATTTAAAAAGAGAGAAACAAATAAATTGATTTATATGTAAAGTTTTTATTGCGTTTTACAAACTAAAGGGACCCTATTTCCTATTTAGCATCTAATAATAAAATTAAGAAAAATATTGAAATGGGGGGTTGTTGTACAGCACAACAATTGGCGATTGACTGAAAGAACCAATTATCTTTGAATAAAAAGATGAAGTTTCTAACACTTTCTTTATTATAGACAATTGAGGAAAAGGAAACTATTTTGAAATTTGTTAGATAAACAAAATTACTTTGAATAAGAAAAATTTATCAATTTTGCAATTTCTTTTACAAACCCTTGTTATTAATGAAAACATTTATAGTTTCTTCAAGCCTTGATTGGTTGTTAAAGAGAAAGTAGAGCGCTTCTCCAACATAGCTTTTGAATTTACTCTTTTTTCATAGGTAGAGCCACTGCTTCCAGCAAATGTCTATAGTCTCGAAAGGGTTACCTTTTAACCATCAATTACTCATTATCCCATCCATCTAAGAATATAATATTTTAAAGATAAATTCAGAAAGATATATCTATATATATCTTCATTTTTTATTTTTACTTTTTATTCTTCTTTTCCGGATAAAAGCCATTGTCCTGGTTTAGGAGCTTGAAGATGGCAATGCCATTCAGTGGTTGTAATTGAATTGAACAAGTTGACTCGTAATGAGACCCCTTGTCTTATGATTATAAGCCATTACCCTGTTTTTCTATGCAGTATTGGTAATGTCAGTTTAATTAGTTCCCTATGATCATGGTAAGCAGGCTTGTAATAAGACCTCTTATCTTTTAAATCAGATATATTTTAGAATTACACTATAGAAAACCATAGTCCTAATGGATGGGGTGAATATTTAACTCCTTAAGAGTTATTGGATGACAATTGTAGAGATGTAGATGCTTAGTCGTAGAAAGTATTTAATTCTTATAGAATAACCTCTCTCAACTGATAAAACTTAAAATGATTCACTATGCTTTCTTGGTTTGAAATATTTCACAATTTCAAAGAACATCTTAGAGTTTTATGATGTTTATCTAGTTTTCCAAAACTGTAATCACTTTCTTAAAAGTTTCTACTTTCTAAAAGCATATATTCACAATATGTTTTCAAAAAGATTTCAATAGTAGAAAGCCAATGGTATACTATTTATAGCATTATTGAAAGAAATCAAAATTTGCATAAAAAGAATATGTATAGATAAGAAGGGGTTACCTCCTTAGGGAAATAATTTCTTTAAGATAAGCCCATTCACAGGAAGAGAATCTCTCTTTCCTGATATGTCTTGTATTAAAAATGTTGATGAGCCTACCTTTTTGACGATCTAAAATTGTCCAAGCCACATCTTCTGAAATTTGGCATGTTTACCTATGTCTTCATGTGCTTTGTCCCATTTCAAAATGAAATCACCAATCTGTAATGTTTTTGAGCCGGTTGAACTTGCATCAAAAGAGGATTTAGTTACTTGCTAATGTTTAGCATGAGTAATATTGAATTTTTCTCTTTCCTCATCTAATTTAAGAATTTGATCGAACCTTAATTGAATAGAGGAATAAGGAGCTTCTTCAATGAATTGTACAAGGGCTAGTGATGGGAGGGCTAGATTTGGTGGAATAACAACTTCTTTCCCATATACTAAGTTAAAAGGAGAAGTATCTATTGAGGCCTTCTCAGTTATACAATCTACCCATAGTGTGAATATTAAAGATTTATGCCAATTCTTTTGGCTTTGATCAACAGTTATTTCAATATTCCTTATGAGATTTTTGTTAGTTGACTCTGCTAAGCCATTTCCTTGAGGATAGTAATTTGCATAGTATTTTAACTTAAAACCTCTCTTAAGAGAAAATTCAACTACACTATTTCCAGAAAAATAATATGCATTATAAAAGCTAAGTGCATTAGGTAAACCAAACCTGGTGATTTTAAAATGATCAATAAATTCAATAATCACATCAGAATTTGCTACCTTTAGTGGAATTTCTTCTTTGTGAAGTAGTCCATGGATGTAAGGATATATCTGTGTTTCTTGGAAGAATGAGGAAATATTTCTCCTATAATATCAAGCCCCCACTGCTTAAATGGTTGCTCAATGTTAATTGGTTGTAAAGGAAAGGTTGGTTTCCTTTGTCTCCCACTAGAAGTTTGGCATATCTTACATTTCCTTACATAGTCATGGGTATCTCTAAACAAATTTGGCCAATAATACCCACCATGCAATATTTTGTGCACCATAGTGTCTCCTCCAAAATGTCCACCAGCTAGGCCATCGTGCAATTCCTGTGAAACCATTTGCGCTTCAAATTTTTCAAGGCATCTGAATAGAACAGAATCATAATTTCTCATGAATAACACATTATCAATGATTTCATAGTGTTTGGATTTTAACCTTAAAGCATGTTTGTTTTTGTAGCTAAAATCCGGGGGGGGCGGCATATCCATTTCTTAAGTAAAAAATCAGATCAACATATTGAGATTCATAATCAATTATACTTATCTCATTTACTTGATATGTGGTACTACTTGAATCTTCATGATTTGGTATACTGGAAGCTCCTGCTAGCAACTTGCAAAAACCTTGTCCTCTAAAAACTTTCGTTGGTTTAATGAGAATATCATATTCTTGTAAAATTGTTACCCAGTTAGCTCTTTTCTCTCCTACTTCTCTTTGAATTAGCAATTGCCTCACTGTAGAGAATGAGACTATTACTTTTGTATGTGTTTTCAGGAGAAAAGGTATAAAATGTTTAACAGACTTAAACACATCGAAGGCTTGTTTTTTGACTTCTGAATAACTAAGCTCAACACCTTCTAAATTGGAACTAAAGAAAGATATCGGTTCTTCCACTTTCTCATCATTGATTTGTGTTAAAACAATAACATAATATGATTTAGTGGCCAGAGTGTATAAAATAAAATGACTAGAAACATTCGGAGTATTTAATGCAGGAGCATTAATGATTGCTTGTTTGATTGAGTGAAAAGCTTCCTTTTCATTATGTTTCCATTTGAAGAATGAATTTTTCTTAATCATGGATTGCAAGGGTAGTACAATATGAGAAAAATTAGGAATGAATCTTTTTACAAAATTTATCTATCCCAAGAATGATTGCATAGATTTCTTATTATGTGGTAAAGGGATATCAAAAATCTCCTTTATCTTATCAGGATCAATATATATGCCATTTTTGGATGCAATAAACCCTAAGAGTTTACCTTCATTAAGATCAAAGTATGATTTCTTGGGATTTAAGGAAAACCCATACTTTTTGCAACGTTCAAAAATTTGCTTTAAATCATGGAAATGGTTGCTCTTTTTCCTAGAATAGACATTTATGTCATCTAAGTAAACAACGACCATTTTATTGATCAAACCTTTGAGAGCTATGTCCATGGCTCTTTGGAAAGTAGCTCCATCATTTGTCAAACCAAAAGGCATTTTCTGATAAGCATATGTTCCCCATTTAGTTCTAAATGTAGTCTTTAATCTATCATCTGGATGGAACATGATCTGATTATACCCTGAAAAACCATCAAGAAAAGACATTAAATCTGAGCCAGCTACTGATTGAAGTATCTGCTCCATTGTTGGTAATGGGAAATTATCTTTTTGACATGCTTTGTTGAGATTTATAAAATCTATCCAAATCCTAATATCGCCATTCTTTTTCCTGATAGATACCAAATTTGAGACCCATTTTGAATGTCTAACAGGAAAGTTTATTTTTCCTTCAAGGAGTTTATTCAACTCCATTTTGATTTAACTCTCAATATTGGGGTGAATTTTCCTTCATTTCTGTTGTATATGTTTCTCGTCATAAATCATTGAAATTTTATGTTGAATAATAGAGGAAGCATAGGTCTTCTTATCCTCATAATTCTAAGGAAAAACATTTTTGTATTTCTTAAATAATCAGATGAAAGAAAATATTTCATTAGGTGAAAGTCCACGCCCTAGATTAACATTTTGTGGTTTGGTATTTGTACCAAGGTTTAATAATTCAAACCTTAAATTTCAACTTTGAAGTTTTGCATTAGCGACCGTTTTGAATCTATCCTTAATATCATAAAGATCTTCCAGTTTAACGATATATTTAGGAATATGATTTTATTTGAATTTCTATTTTAATTGAAGATCATGATCGCTTCCATCAATGATTTGATCGTCATAAGACCCTTCAGATGTCAAGAAATTTAGGATATCCTCATCATATTTGGACACATGCCAATTGGTGACATTATCTAGGATGGATGGTCTAAAAATTAACTCAGTAGAAAATGTTTCTGGACTATAATCTTTAGATGGAAGGATTTTAGAAGGTACATTAGCCAGGAGATCTGCTACTTGTGGAGTGATAAAAAGGTGTCTTTTAAACTCCTAATTACCTTCACATTAATTATCAACCCAGGGACGACTTTTTATTTTCAAGAGTGTACTCAGTCGAGGCGGCTATTACTCAAGAGTATGTTGTAGTAAAAGCGTCAGAAAATACAAGATAAACAGACTAAACCATACTTCAAAGGATAAAATCACACAAGGCAGCTTATCAGTCAAGGTGAGGAAGTGATAATCATCCCTCTAGAAAAATGATGGAAAAAAAAATTAGAGCATGGACCAATAGGTCTGGGAGCTAGGCAGCGACTGCTGAGGCTCACTACAGCCTTAGACCTTCTCTCACACCAAAGCAGCAAATGCAAGTAAATGGAACGGCAGAAAGTAAAATACAACAACAAATAGGAAATGGAACAGTAAGTCTAAAATGGAACGACAGTAAATGGAACAACAATCAAAAGAACTAAGTCTCGCGAGTCATAACCAAACTTGCTCTATTGAACTAAACTCACACTCTGTGATGAAATAACAATCTTCTCTCTTAAGGCAAACTGGATGGAATGTACTTTATGGAACAACAATCATTAATGAATTATGGAACAACAATAATCGATCATATATGCACACCTCACATAAATATAGTAATCTAACAATTAAGGATAATACGACTATGTTTCCAAATAGAATAACATCACTTTTGGATTCCAATAATCGGGATTTCAAATGAATCCAATAACAGTAATATTTAGTACAGACGCTCTGTAACAGAAATAACTGGTTTAGACTAACAACATGCAATCAACTCTGAAAATATTCAATCATGCAATGCAGAGTCACTACACGGATTTCCTGAAAGAACCATTAATGAATTAATCGTAGCAGAGCATGGAATAGCACATGAAAAGCATATCAGATTACCGAGCAATAAAGATAAGCAAACCACACAGAAATCAAGTTATAATGATACAAAAGCAAGTGTAAAGATATGATACACAACAACAGCGTACTCCACCAAAGGCTGGGCCCTTAGCCCCCAGCGGACACTGCTGGGCTACTTCAGATGAACAGAATGAACAGCAACTCCCAAACCATGTATCAATCATTAATTCGTGAGATCATTACAACAGTTGAAGATTTGAGACTTACAGCATGAAACAATCCTTTCTTCCTCCTATCCTATCATGAATTCTTGATTCTAAATCTCTAATTCTAAATCCTCAATTCCATCATTCGAATCCCCAAAGTCATCCTGAAGTCATCCCCATCCCTAATCTCTGTTTTCATTTAAATAGAGAGATCAGGGAGAAGTTACGATAAAGATAAGTACAACATGATTTTTATTACAAAATTAGATTGTTTCCAACCAATTGATAAGCAAGAAGATATATTTCCATCCAGCTTTCAACAAGAGCAAGACGAATTTGGCTTTGCAGCTGAGATTTGGAGGACAACCGCAACAACAAATCTGAGAAAATCGTGCTCAAAGAACCCTGCGTTTCTCTTAGTACAAGCCAAATTTGGGCAAAATTTTCTTAGATAAAGTTAATTGGGTCCGTTCTAGACAAAACCCATGTTCCAGATTTTCCATATTTTTCTCCATTTGCTCAGAATCGCAACCGCAATATTGTCACTCCTTATTCCAACGCATTTCTGAGTTGGCACTTTTAATGATCAAATCTTCAATCTGGAAATTATCTTGGAGGCTAAAAATGGTGAATAATGTTATAACGAATTTGTTAAACTTTCATTGATAAAATCATGCATAATCATCAATTTATTAGAAATGAAGGAAAATAAATAATATTCATCCATAGGAGCATAAATCATTTATAAAATGAATTTAAATGATAAATTATAACAAATGATATAATAGAGAAGAGTAAAAATGGATGGAATAAGTGTTACAAAGTGGTCGTATTCATGGCCCAGCATACCCCCACACTCAATATGTTGCATTTCCTCATGCAAAAAAAACTGAATATATTGCATGTCTTCATGCAACCTAAAGACAAAAACCATGCGTTAACCAACCAATAAAAAATATGTTCATCTCGGCTCATGAAATGGATAGAACAAATGAATTCTTCCATAATTAATGAATATTCACTTTTAGTAATCTTTATGAAGGCATAATAATTTTTAGATTGACATTCAATTATATGTATATATGAAGTTGCAACAAAATATGATATAAGTAACAACAAACTTCATTAACCATTTTCTCAAAAACTATAACCGAGCTTTTGTTGAAATTTGGCAAGTAAATTTATAATATATGAATGCCTTTATGATCCAAAAATTGGATTGTTTTGATGCACGGATCATGAGATATAAACAAAATGGTTGTAGGTGAGAGTGCATGATTTCCGAAATTTTCTGAACCAATTTAACTTGAAATGATCTGGGTTTGTGTATTTTAATGATACCTCTGTGTTTTCCGAAAATCACAAGAATTGAGTTCATAGTTTTAAAAATATTATGGAAATCAATTTCTACACTGAAATTGTATGCCTTATGAGAAAGAAAATAGAAAACATCCATCATGCGTAGCAATTCCTCCCCCTCTTTGAAAAATTAGCATGCCCTCATGCGATGCTAGAAAACAAATAGAGGTGGTTGCTGCTATCTGTTGAATTCTATGCTTGGTGTAAAACAACATGGAATAAGGGAGGTGTTGAGAATGAATAAGAATATAAATGGATGATAAAGGATATGAATGACATGTTCATAAAAAATAAATGAATGAAAGAGACACTCCCCCAAACCGAGAGATGATATGCCGCTGAAAAATGGGAAGTGGTAAAAACTATGAAATGAAGGATGATAAATAATGCTCAAAATGGATTTTCATGAATTTCTCCTAGATTCGTAATAAATCAGAAAATTATGCTATTTTACCTCAAGTTTTACCTCCAAAAGAAAAATGTGGAATGACATATATGTATTGACAGTTGTTGAAGCTGATGTAGGCAAAGTTGGTGTTGAAAGTGATGCAAAAGGTGGAATCCAGGTAAGCACATAATGTCTGAAGCATTTTTCATGTTGGCAAGTTGCTCGAGCCACTTCTGTTAGTTGCAATAGTGTGGTCATGCTGTGAATAGAATTTCCCCTGCATACTTGTTGTCTCCTATAACCAAATCATGCTTGTGCATACAACGTTCTTGAATTCATAGTGTTAGTTTTAAATAGCAACAGATAAAATGCATGCAAAAATTTCAATGAGAAAAACTTTTGTATACATGCAATACTAATATTTTATCAAATCAACAAGTTATGGCAGAGTGCAGTAATCATAGTGCATGCTATCCCATAATGCATACAGTCCCCCCTCTAATTGGAAAAGGGATTCCATGACCATAAATCATATGAAAGGTGTTGTGTTGATGGCAAGACAAGGGAATGAACAATACAACAGTATAGTACACAAATCAATGATAGGACGACGAGAGTTATGGTTATAATGAGAGCAAAGTATATAAAGATAGTTATGAATAAAAGATAGGATGCTTTGGATTGATGATAAGTTATGAAAAAATAAAAAGAACAACAATATGCCAAAAATATGTTTTGCTGACTATATTCTAGCTGAAAAATGATGTGATTGATCATAAAACAATTTATCCTGCATACAGCTTCAAAATAGGGATAAAAATTAAGGAAATAACTTCTCTGATAAAAAAAAAAATAAGAAAAGGGTATTATAGTAATAATTGACGACAAGGTATAACTTCAATACCATAAGCAGAGCCTCTGCTGCTAGCAGGCGTCCATAGCCTCGGCAGGGTTGCTTTTTAACCCATATGAGCCAGGATCCTCAATTTATAAATGGAGGGTTTTAGTGTTGTTCAACAGAAGAGATCAGTGTGCTGGCGTGGTAACCAGAGAACCACACTGCCATTCACTAGGAGGTAGCAAAAGTGATCAGGCCGGCTCGTGATGAGACCTCCTGTTCCAAGGATAATTTGGCTATCCAATGGATCATAACCCTGGTGTGGGGGCCATAATGGGAATGTCACTTTGTTACAGCCTTATGAAGATGGTAGGTTGGCTTGTAATGAGACCCCCTATCCTCCATTTGCGAATAAAATTTTGTTGTTATTACACATTTTTATGATAAAAAAGAGGGAGGGTCAGTACTCCTTAAGAGCAGGGATGGGGAAAGAAGTTGAACATGTCAATAGAAAAAAAATATACCCATAATCTCATTTATTACAAACAGAGCAGATTATAACCAGGAAGGGTGGAACCAGCATGGTATTAAGATGATCAATCAATATCATGTTCAACAGAAAAAAATGCAGTAAAGTAATATATAAATAATTGTGCCCTTTTGAAAATAAACTATCATCAAGCAGTTGTCCTGTTAAAGATCATAAAGTGAATGATATTAACTCGCTTCAATAGAGTCCATAATTCTTGTCCTCATAAAAATATTGTACTTCATGCCATGAAAGGGAATCAATTAAATGTGGTTGAAATGAACTAGGAATTATCCCACAAGAGGAAGGAAGGGTTGCTCTCGAAAATACTCCCAAAGTGTTGCTTTTTTGAAGGAACAACAAAAACATTCAAAAAGAAAGTGGTGTTCTGTGTAGGGAACAACAAAGAAAATGCATACCGAAAACAAATATACACACAAAAAAATGTTGTTCCCTGTAGGGAACAACGAAAAATGCATGTGAAAAGGTGTTGTTCTCTAAGAGAAACAACAAGAAATGCGAAAATGATGTTCTTTTGAAAAGGAATAGCAAAAATGTGAAATTGCAGAAATGTTGTTCCGTTTCGAAAAGGAACATCAACTGTTCCATTTCGAAAAGGAAGAGCAAAACATGAAAGTGCATAAGTATTGTTCCATTCGGAAAGGAACAGCAAAACGTGAAAGTGCATAAGTGTTGTTCCATTCGAAAAGGAACAACAAAATGTAAAAATACAAAAGTGTTGTTCCATTCGAAAAGGAACAACAAAATGCGGAAGTGCTGTTCCATTCGAAAAGGAACAACAAAATGTGAAAGTGTAGAAATATTGTTCAATTTGAAAAGGAACAACAGTTATTCTATTTCAAAAAAGAACAGAAAAATGTGAAAATGCAAAAGTGTTGTTCATTCGAAAAGGAACAACAAAATGTGAAAATGTGGAAGTCTTGTTCCATTTGAAAAGGAACAACAGCTGTTCCATTTCGAAAAGGAACAGCAAAATGTGAAAATGCAGAAGTGTTGTTCAATTTCGAAAAGGAACAACAAAATGAACCGTGAAAAGGAACAACAAAATGAATGGCTGAACCAAAAAGTGCTATTCCTTTGGAAAATGAATAGGAAAACGAAAATTATGTCCCTTTGAAAAAGGAACAACCGGAACGAAAAAAATGCACACAAATGCTATCCCTTCAGAAAAGGAACAGCAAAATGCACAATCATAAAATGCAAGCACGCAAAGAATGAATTAGTTGTTCACTGCATTGATGCTGAGGACGTGTTACGCTTTGAATGAAGCAACACCTGAAACATAAAATATAAGAGAAATTAGAAAAGAAACAGCAAAAAACATTATGTAAATAAATAAATTGAGTTACAACAGCTATGATGTTAAGTCAAAAAAATGATCTATTTGAAAAATGTTTTGGCAGCAAAGACATGACAGGAATATTCAAATGGAAATCAATTCTTCATTTCTGCTATTATGAATCCGTTGGATAATGAGTTGGAAAAAATTCCTTTGTTTCATTAAAATTTCTTTCAAGAATCACTCGTCTATAAATTGACCTTCTTTTTCTCCTAGGACCTGCAAAAAACGAGTATCTACCTGCAATAAAACATTAAATCATGGAGAAAGAGAGGTGTGAGGGCTCCCTTAATCCAAAATTTATGCAAAAAAACAAACAAGTAGTTACTCTGTAGAACAAATCCACGGAGAAAATAACAAAGTAAAATTTATTTGTCACCTGCGGGAGAGCAGTGGCTAATCATGCTAGCTTGCAGTGTTTTAATCACAACTTCTTTGTTTTTCATCGAAATAGAGTGATTCCAAAGCCAAATGAGAGATAATTCAAAGTTGTATCTCCAGTAGCAACAGGTTTTAAAAATTCAATGATATGATATGTCAATTTTAGTTGGAACAACCTGCATAATGTAGTCATTTTTTATTACCCAACTTAGACCAACAGTTGATATTTCAAACATAAATTTTTCGTTTGATGTCAGATTTGAATGATTCAAATTGGAAATTAAATTAGATTCATTTATTTATCTCCAATATAAATAGGATTTGAAGAAAATAAGAATTGATAGGTCAAATACTATAAAGAACAGCCTGAAAGACAGAGTTTTAAGAGTGCTGATTTACGATAGATAGTCAGTATTTTGATCATAACTTCCCCATATGATATCAAAAATGAGGGATTCCAATTGCATTGTAAACAAGATGCATAGGGGAATCTACCATAGAAACAGGTTGTAAAAATTCATACATTTAGGCTTCCAAAAATGGACTTTCCCAACTCTGTTCCTGAGCTGCCCGGTAGACATCCGGTCAATGTTTTGGTTCTACCTTTTTCATTTAAAATCCAAATTCAGTGATTCAAATTGAGTTGGAAATTAGACATCAAGGGATACTTAGGATATAAACAAGTTTTAAAAATATTCACTTTTGGTCCCTCAAAACATGACTGTCCCGACTATTTTTCCAGAAATTCCATCAAGCCCGCAAGCGAAAAAATGATATTCAAGAATTTTTTCATATTGATGATAAAAATGAATATAAGTGTTTGTAGAATTTTTATTTCTATTATAAATCATCTACATACACAAATGAATTAAAAAAATTATCACCAATGTTATTTGCATAGCATGGTTGCAACAACAAACAACCTAGTTTAATAAAAAAAACAAAATGCATTTATATATTCCTTATTTATTTTAATTTTCTACACTAAAGCTATTTGATTTGAAAAATGAATATGACTACGTATATGAGTACTTCCAGTGGAGCCATTTTTGAAATAAGGCTTCATGTATATACATACCCAAATTTGAAAAATGCATATTAATGAAAATTAGGGTATGAGAAGCCAACTTCCCTTGAAAAAATGATATCAAAATTTGTTGAAGCATAGAGTGATGTTACAAACAAATGATGGAGTGAAACCAATCTTCAATGTATCCGTTATTTTCTTGATTTCTCATATCCATCAGATCATGAAGTTCTTGAGCTTTTAAAATGACTTGTTGATGCATACTAAAAGAAACTTCATTTTTTTCTATAGCTTCTACAATTTTTGAATTTGAAACATTTTGAATCTCATTATAAATTTTATCTAATGGCGCATGTGAGATAGAACGGGTGGGAAGAGTGGGTAAATTTTGCAGTTCAACGTTGTAAGCATGTTGTACGGGTTTATTGTGGCGAGGGTGTGGAATTAGTTGAGCAAGGAATTGTTTATGGAATGGAGCATTTTGATGATGTGGTTGATTGAGTTGTGTGAATGAATATGATATGAAAGCAGGATGTTGTGGGAGAGCTGGTGGAGAATATGGAGAATGTGCTTGTGCTACAAGATGAGGGAGAGTAGTCATGCAATCATAAGGTGAACCGTGCCAAACTTGTAGACAAGATTGGTGGTGGTTATATTGTGATTCGCATGGCTGCTCTAACATGTGAGTATTCCATAATGGATTATGCAAGTAAGAGAGTGGAGAGGAAGTGTTTTGAACCATACCTGTAGGCCATGATTTCCATGTTTTTGACCTTGTTGCAGCTTCCTTACCTCTTTGATATGCCACTTCCAAATTAGATAAGGAAGAACAACCATCTATGGTATCCTCTTTTCGGTCTTGAGTGAAAAACACTTCATCAACTTCTCAATTTTTATGAACATGCAAAACATCCAATTTTTCATTTAGAGAGCTAATAAAATCAACTTTAAATTTTTCAAATAAAACATTGATTTCAACTCTTATGTCTCCTATTCTTGTAGCAGATTTGGAAAAGAAGGAACAAACATCTCTAGTATTCTTACCAGCCTTAGAGATTCCTCTTGAATACCTTATGCACAATTCACAAACATCATCATATGACAACTGAAAAACATCACCTTTTCCTATCAGATTTAAGAGTTCTAAAAATTTATCTTTGATTCCTTTAAGAAGGCGTTTTTTTAAGATCTCTTTTTCCAAATGCTTATATTTTGATTTTTGAAGGTTGTATAGAAATCGATATACATAGTCCTCCAAACTTTCATCTTCCCCTTGTATCATATCGAAAATATCTTCATTGGATTTGCAATAGTCTTCTTTCTTCTTCAAGAATATGTTCTTTATGTCCTCCCATGATTGGATGCAATTCCCACCTAGGCTCATGAACCATCGGAGAGTCGCTCCTTTTAGAGTAAGAGGAAACACTTTCAACCTTTGATTGTTAGTGTAATAATCATATCCTCTACAAAGTATTTCAAACTCAAACAAAAATGTATGTTGATCTCCATTTGCTAAACCATGAAAATTTGGTAAAGATGGGGGAATTATGTGCATATGTGTCACTCCTCCTAGATCTTTGATAGGAAATTCAAAATTAGAAATGTGAGCCATTTCTTACCATAGTATAAGATGTTCTTCATGTGTTTCTTCGAGGCTCCTTCTTCAAATGTTCCTGTCAATCGGTTAGTGAGATGGGTGGTGCTTACATCACCACTTGCGTGAGATCATGTGATTCATTTTTTAGAAATTTCTATCTTTTCCCTAATCATTCACACAAAAATTCAA
>APFE031067870.1:64368-90738 GCA_000404065.3 Pinus taeda | reverse complement strand
GTATAGAGTTATGTAAAGTGTGTTTCTTTACTATGTACATTTGTAACTTACAATCCGACGGTCACGATATGTAGTGATCCGACGGTTCATTCTCTCCTCGGTATTACCGACACTTGATCCGTGGCTTGACACCCGATCGGTCCATGAATTCTATTTAAAGCGCATGGAGGGTCATTTGTAGGTTCACCGTGCATGAGAGAAGCTTATGTAAATTTTCATTCTTTTATTAATAAAATTGCCTGTAGTAGCCACGTTGGCGCAGGCCGTGGACTGTTTCCCTCTCTGAGGGTTTTAACCACGTCAAAATACTAGTGTATTGATCTGTGATCTAGTTGTGAGCGGTGTCCTTTTGGTGTTCTGTCTGAGGAACTTACCCTGTAAATTCCTACAGAGAATGGGATTTGAGAAGCATGTTTCCCTCTAATATTTTAAGGTGTTGGTTACACTAGTGGGATTACAATCAAATAATCACAATGCATTTTTTAGAGAATACCAAATAGAGAAAGAAAAGTGTAGCCATTAAGAATAATGGATAAGAAAGTAGATGAGAAAAGAGCTTTTATTCATTGAATCTAGCCATTTGCAAAGCCAAATGAATCTAGGATCTTGAACAAATAGTCCAGTTTAATTTGTCAAAATCCTTTGATAAATCCAACTTGAAGAGCATCCACAACATTTTGTACTTTTTAGGGATTGAATGTCCTCTTCAACAATAAGGATTCCATCCAAGATTCGTTGGCTTTCCATCTAGCCTGATTGTTTCAATGAGATAAGTTTGGGTAGCAATAGTTTTAATCTATTAGAAATGGTTTTAAAAATTAACTTGTATGCAAAGTTGTTGAGTGAGATAGGTATAAAGCTATTGGGTTCATCAACCTTCTCCTTTTTGGGAACAAGTTTCATGAAAGTGGCATTTAATGATGGAATGACTAAGAGATATTTACGTGATACATATACATCTCTCCAAACATCATTTCCTATTATAGGCCAACATATCTAAAGAAAATATGTAATGAATCCATCAGGTCCTAGCTCCTTATTTTGAGGCATAGATTTCATGATAGATTCCACTTCCTCATAATAGATGCTTCTCATTGGGGCTACATTTTTCTCTTTCGTCACCAGAGTTGGGATGTGTTATGTGATTTGAGCAATGGCTTCCTCACTTTAAGAGGTTGGATTAGACATTAAATTGTTGTATTAGTGGAACAATTAGAGCTACATGTATGTGTGGTCCTAAAGCTTAAGGCCTGTGGACTTTTGAGAGATACAATATTGTTGTTGTGTATATGTTGGAACATAGATTTTTGGAAGAAAAATGCATTTTTTTCGCCTTCCTGGAGCCATCGGATCTAAAATTTATGCTTCCATAGGATTTCCTCTTGCTTACATGTATCTTCTGACTAAGTTAATAGGCTATCTTATTGTTGATTGCGGTCATTTGATCTTCCCTGGAGAATGGTTGTTTGTTGAAGGGAGGCCATTTGTCTTCTAAGTCTTTCTTAGATTGGAAAACATTGGCAAAGTCTTCTTCATTCCATTTTTTAATTGATTCTTCATGTGCTTCACTTTTCTCTAGAGTTGATACATCATGAAGCCTTCCATGTGGTCCATCTCATTCCATCATTCTTGCACTTTCCTCGTAAAGGTTGTTTGTGAAATCGAGAATCTTTCAAATCTAAAAGGTTTGTTTTTTGGACAGGCTCCAATATCTCAGTCCAGGATGATTAGCCAATGTTCTGTTGATCCAATCCTTTGCATGATAATATTGTTTCTTCCATGAAGATATATTTTTCCATTAGAGATTCTCATATTAAAAAATTATTTGTTCTGGAAGTGATTTGTTGGGCTCCTCTTCTTCTTTTATTTAATGTGTAAGTGTCAGTGATAGTATCAATGTACAGGAGTTTTGAATATGTAACTATTTCTCCAAAAAGTTGAAATTCATTCTCCAAGCTTCTAAGTCCCCCCTTCTTTCTAGAGAGGGATCAAATTAGGTTGAAGTCCTCCCCAATAGTCTAAGGCATGTTTCCTATAATAGGGATTGGTTATTGAGTCACCACGGAAAGCTAACTTTGTTTATTGGAAGGATTGGTCCATAGACATTAGAGAGAAAATTAGTTTCAGCTGATCCAATTAGTCGAAACTTGACAATTAAAATTCTAGAGTTAACAAACATGTCCAAAAGTCTAACTTCTTGAGAGTTCTAGTAAGTTGCCAAACATCTAACTTTCCCTTGTGCATCTATAGTTGCCCATTGATATTCCCTCCATTTATCTAACTTATTTTGGCAAAGTATTTGCTAGTACACTTGGTTTCCTATATCATCATAATAATTGGGGCATCTTCCCTCCATCTATTTCTAAGGATCCTTTGTTTGCCTCTATAGTTTAGGCCCCTTACGTTCCATGAGATAACTTTCATTGAGAAGTAGGGTTGGTGGAGGGATATACCTCCAAAATTAGCTTGATTCGACCTACATTTACCAACATTTCTCGTAGTTCTTCAAGAGTTTGATGAATCGTGATTGGATTTCCTTCCTTTTTTCCTTTTTCTTTATGTGATTTATGGGGTTCTTTACAAGCTTGGGTATGAACTCGAAGTTGAGATCCTGAACCTGACATACCTAATTCATTTTTCTATGCTTATATCTGCACCTTGAGATAAGATTTGCCTGGAATTCTAACTTGGTGTTGTAGTATGGTGTTAGGATCTTTACCCTTCCAATATTTATCCATGCTTGTCAAGGGTATCAAGGTCCATTTCTTCATTGGTTTTTAGTTCTACTTCATTCTCCTAGTCCTCCATGTTGATCTCTTGAAGCACTAGTTTGAGACCATTTTAGGCATCTCTATGGTTCCTTATGTTGCCTGTGAAAGATGTGCTTCTAGTTCTAGCTTGTAGATAGCTTGATATAGGTCTTGATATTTCTCATGATCATTCTAAGTTGAATGAGTTGAGGGTTTCAATCTAGTTAAAGGGTTGAAATTGTTACTAGTTTTGGCTTTTTTGCTAGAGGGTGGGGGGGAATGGGCTTTTTTACTTTAACAAGGGGTTTTGGGCTTAGAAAATCTCTCTTGATCTTTTGATTCTTGCTACGGTGGAGTCATGGTAAGGGTTAAGACGTGGCACTCCCTGAATAAATGGTCATATTCATGATAACGAAGACATCGAAAAGGGATGTGCTCATAATGCAGGGCTTGTTTCAGGAGCTCCTCTTGATAGTATATGACTATTGACTCATGAAGTGGCCCATGAATGTTCATATAAACATAAATTTGTGCATAAGAAATGTATCTTGCTTGTTTGGTGGCTTCAAAGTCTTTGACAAAGTTTCCTCGTGCATTTCCTATGTTGGCGAGTATTTCTTCTTTCAAAAACTCCCATGGTAGGGAGAATAGGCGGATCCATAACGATGTAGCTCTAGAATATAACTAGTGATCATATTTTCAAAGTTAACGTGCAAACTTGTTAGTGAACAGAACGTTGAAAACAAATAACCACCTTTCTCGAGTTGAAAATGGAGTATCATATTTTTGCAATTAATCTTTTCTTTATTATAAGATATATACAAAATTAATATGCTGAAATAGTTGAAGATTTTTATGAATTTTATCCCATTGACGTCATAAACTGGTCATAATAACAGTATTTGTAAGAATTAAATTTTCCACTTTAGTGGAGAGAAAAATAGAGCATTCCTAGAAAATGATAGTGACAACCTCATGGAATCATCCACCGTCACTCAAATTATTACTTATACGACACTCAAAGTTACGATGTACCGTTAGAGAAGGGGGTCTCGCTGTCAAACTTATGATAACGCTGAACCCATTTGAACCGTGGCATGCTTTTGTAAGTGGGTTTCATGTGACCAGCGATGGAATTTGACGGTGAGCATGTTTATCCAGATATTTTAATATATTTTTAAACTATACGTTATAAACAGGATGTTTTTTCAACACAATTTTGACTTTCAAATCCCAATTCTGCGTGTCAGTAGTATCCAAACTCCAATGCTACGTGTCAGTTATATGTACATTGCCTAATTACTAAGGTGTGATTGAAATCTAAGAAGAAAATGTTTAAAATAAATTAAGGTGGTAATATTGCAAAAAGATAAAGGGAGAAGTAATATTTTTTTAGATGTGTTTATTAAATATTATTATTTATAAGGATATAATATTAATATTATTTAGTTATAGGTTTAAAATATTAAGGATAAAGTAGTATTTTTTGACATTTATTTAAATTGTATATTCGTTTATATTATGTTGGTTTAAAGAAATGAAGGTTGAGTTATTTCCGTTGCTATATTGTTTCAAATATGCTAATGCATACTTTAAGACGAATGGAAATTAATTTTAATGTTAATAACCAATTCTCAAAGAATGTCAATGAATATCTTTGTTTTTATTATATTATAAAATTAAATAATATATAAAAAAAATTATTTATTTATTTTTAAATTAAATATTTATATAAAATTATATTTTTATATAAACATGTAGCATTTCAGTTGCTTTTGTCACTCTTAATTTTAAACTTTTGGTCGACTCTAATTTTATTGGAATATGATCTAAGGCTTATATGTTTTTCATTATAAATAATTATTTTTTTAATCATAGTTTTAAAGTTTTAATGAAATTAATATATATATTAAACAAAAAATTATATGACAAATTTCTTTTATAATAGTAATTCTTATCTAATAAAATATATTAACTATTTATCCTTAAATAGATATCACTTGCATTTAAATGGCATGCCAATAACATTTATGGAAAAAGATACAATAACTAATAAGAAATTACTAAGTGGGATAGCCTTTAATGTTAAATTTATGAATTTAATGTTGCTTAGATTTATTCAAAGTTGTGACATAATAAAATCATGAATTTTACATCAGTGTATTATAATTTTTAATTAACAAAATTGTCAATGATATAATGTTTAGAATTTTTTTTAGAATATTATAGGTTTTGGTAGAGAAATCTAACTTTTTAAGTGAACACTTCACTAATGTTTAGAAACATAAATTTAAGAATGGAAATCTCCACACATTACTCTTAAAAAAAAATTCCTAAAAAACTTCACATCATATTGTTAATTATGAATATCTTCATGCTAAAAATCATGAATATTTCATAAACATCACTTTTAATTGAATAGAACTTGTTAAGGGAAAATGGTTAAGCACATTTTTCAAGATGTAATTTACAATCAATGCAATGATAATAGATTAATGTGTAGTCTAATTTATAGACAAGATGACCCTTTTCAAGGCTTTTTTAATGGTTAATTTTAACCAAAATCCAATAGATAGTTTAATTACTTAAGTTTAAGTTTTTTAATCTATAGAATTCGCCCCTGAGGATTTTCAAGACATTGAATCCATTTATGCATTCAAAAATGTGTTTTAAATAACAAGAAGTCACAATCTTGCTTGAAATTGTATCGCTTGATTTTGGTGAAAAAGTTCATTTCGTCTATACATTAGACTGTGTCATAAACTAATACGATAGACAAACAAATTTAAGTTGTAGTTTTCTTAAAAAAACTACAACTTAAATTTGTCTTTAGTCTATTCTCATTATTTTGATTCTAAGTTGTAGTTAATAAATAAAAAGTTGTAGTTAATAAGTAAAAGACTTTATTTTGTTGTGGAGTTGTGTATTGTTTAAACTATTTTTTGACTGCATATATGGATTCGGTGCCTTCAAAAACCCTTGGGGCACTTTTATTATGAAGAGTTCACCCATCAAACTTATGATTTCAATGAATCCATGCCAAATTCTAAAAAAATTAGATCATAAAAGAAACTGGAAAACTTTTCAAAAAGTCTCACATATAGATAATAGTTTTTGTTGTTAATTTATAATTATTTATTGTTCCCCCAATTACGATGATATTCAAATTAAACATGTTAAGGGCATTGATGACAGGGCACTCCATCGTCAACCAGCCACATTAGGGAGGGAGGTGCAGGCTCCAAGTCCACTAATTCATAATCAAATTTAATGGACATGTGATCACACAAGCGATCCATTAAAAGCTACTATATGTCATTCAATTAGGCAATCTCTCTATGCAAGACAGTTTGGGGTCTTGCACATTTTAGCAATTGCTCTGGTGGTATCAAGCGACTTTCTTCCTCTATTGGTTTTTTCCTATCAAAGGAGGAAGGAACACCAAAATTGTTGGCGCTTCGAGCACTCCAAGGTTTGGGGAAGGCCATAGCCTCATGCTTGTGCTTTCAAGCAAAGCTCATGACCTCTCTCACATAAGGTAACAAGATACAAACTATTGTGGAAGTGGAGGAATTGGGCTCTGGTGTTCCGCATGGGGATCTGGTCGATGAGGAAGGAAGCCTCATGTTTTCAAGTTTCCCTCACTCATTACTCTATGATTCAAACTAAGTTGTTATTTTTAGCTTCATGTATACTATACTTTTGTATATATGGGCACATTTTGCTAATATGAAATGTCGGTTCTATTTGGACTCTCTTTTATATAGCGAAAATAGAGCTAGGACTGAAGTATATAGTATTTTTTTTGGAGCAAAAATACTTCTCTTCCATTCATTGGTGTGGATTCCTTAGTAGCATATTAGGGTAGAAATTGTTGATGTATCTTTTGTTTTCTGGTTAATACTTAATATATATATATATATATAGTCGTAGTCTAACTTAAGAAAGTGTTTTTTCATGACTTTTTTTTTCTGGTTAATTGTAATCAAAATCCACTAGATTTTTTAAATTTTGAATTTAAATTGTTTAATCTGTAGAAATCGAGTGCCGAAGGGGCTTTTTTTAGGGCGTTGAATCCATTTATGCATTCAAAAATTCATTTCAAACAACAAAAAATCACATTCTTTCTTGAGATTGTTTTGCTGGATTCTGGTGAAAAAGTATATTTCTTCTATAAGTTAGACTATACTTATATATGATTTTAGTTTGAGTGGTTTGGTAAACAATTTGTTTTCCCAACTACATGAGTGTCTTTGAAGACATGCTATAGTTATATATTATATAATAATAATACCCGATATTTTAAAATTTACCGATTTCTATATATATATATATATATATATATATATAATTATAATATAATTATAATTATAATTATAATTAAATAATTATTATATTATTACAATTTTTTTTAATGATTTTTGATAAAAATAAAAAATATTTAATTTATTGTTATTTCTACTTAAATTAGATGTAGTATAATCCTTTATCAATACACAATTACTTAAATTAGATGTAGTATAATCCTTTATCAATACACAATTGTTTTAAAAAATGTGATTTCAATTTTTTCATTTTAAAGGAAAATACTCGCTATATTTATTTATAATTATGACATTTAATGTAAATCACATATGATTTTGATGCGATTTTCATTTTAAAGGAAAATAGTGAATTCGCTCTATTTATTTATAATTATTACATTTAATGTAAATTACATATGATTTTAGTAAATGTCAATCAATGTCTCTCAAAATTTATTTATCAATCTAAATCATTTGAATTGAGTGATTTTATTTTTTTAATTTCCAAAATAAATTTAAATCTTTTGAATTAAGTGATTTTAATTTTTTCCATTTTTCAAAATAATTAAAAGGTGAATCATTTGTATTTTTCATTTAGTGTAAATCGATTTTAGTGATTGTGAGTTAATGCCTTTCAAAACCAATTTGTGATCATTGCCATTTGAGTTAAGGAATTGTCTACTTATTAGATGTTTTGAAGTTTTTTTTATGAGAATCTAATGTTTTTTTATTCATTTTTTATTTTTGTTGTTTAAATTAGTTTTTTGAGAATTTAATACAATGGAAAACTTTTGGGACAATTGGATTATGGAGAGTTCACAACTCAAACTTATTACTTCAAAAAATCATTGCCATATTCAAGGCAAATTAGATCGAAAAATAGACTAAAGAACCTCCAAAACGTCTAATAGATAGAATAAGACTTTGAGTTAATGTCTCTCAAGGTCATCACACTCATGTGAGTGTTTTAGATATTTTTATGTTATATTTTGTTTGTTGTAAAGAGAAGAAATGTATCCAATTATTGGTCAAATTAGTCCATACGTAAGTTGATTTGTCATTGGTGGTTGTATCTGCTAAAAGGATAAATGATTTATTAGCGTGGAATATATTTAATATACAAGGTTTTTTTTTCCATTTTGAATTTACAAATTTATGTAGTTAATTGGATGTGGTTAAAGTAGTTAAAAGGAGGAGTGTATTTTTGTTTGTGTCACCTGGGAAACCAAACCAATGGCAATATAAAATGCTTTTTATAGTAAAAGAAGAAAAAAATAATATTGGTCATAGTTGTGTCCTTCAACCAAACCAAACTAGTGGGTTAAAATAGCAAGACTAATAAAATAGAGAATTTTTATGCAAACTAGAAAATCAAAGAGCCATGGGCTTTAGTGTTATCTTAAAAGCTAAGAGGTATAGGGTTCCAAATCTATTGGATCTATAATAGATTTGCTACTTGTTCATGGAACTGGAAGGGCCAAACATGTTTCCATATGCTTCATTTGAATGCCCATGTTCTTCATTTTTAACTTCATTTCATCCGACATTAGGATACTTTCCTCCTTGACATCTTTCCTTTCTAAGCGAACCTTTCCAGTTACTGTTTTCATTTTCCAGTAGAGGTTGATGGTATGGAGATACTAGAATTGGTGTCCTCAAGTATACCCTGCATCAAGAACCCATCCTACAATATCAGCCAAAAATTTTGTATGAGAAAGACATTCTCACTCTCGAGCAACTTTGTTTCTGCCTCTTGAAGCTCTTGTTGGACATCATAGGGAATTTGATTGTGAAAGTTTCGAGTCGAAGATTTTGTCCTGAAATGGTCACATGAGCATCTATGCCCTCCCAACTACCATTTCCTCGATGACTTTGATCTGGGTGATGAGTCATTTTAGTGATATGGATTTAGATATGAGTATGGAAAAGATTCAGATGAGAGGGCGAATGGTGGTAGCAAGAGGAAGGCAAGCAGAGCAGCCACCAAAGAAAAGGGATGGTTGTCTTACTAGTCAACTTGAGAAGGGGGCTAGAAGGACATGCTAAAGGCTAAATCAGAATACGCTCAAGAAAATTGAGGAGACAAAAGAAACAATTAAATTCACAGATAGAGAAACTAGACATGTTAAAATAAGAATAGGGAGTGTTCTCTCTGTAATTAAAAAGAAATTTAAATGAAGAAATTCCTGTTATAGTGAGAACCATAACAAATGATGTACCAAGACTTATAATGATATAGGTTGGGGAAAGGATATGGTATCGATCTTACATCAAGGAAGAGGCTAGGAGTTTAATGCAAATCATTGAACGTAATTGGTGCATGGGAAGTGTTGGCATTGTAAAGTGGTGGCAGGATTATGTGGCACATCCCTACCATTTATTTCCTAGTGTGACAACATGCTCATCTCCATTCCTATTATTGTGTTCCTATTCACCTTGTTACTCCTCATTCAACAGGGGTACATGGTATTTTCTTCACTTTTCATAATACCATTGTAACTCCAAAGGATGCAAGTTAAATCCTTGTAGGGCATGTGAAATTTTGTATTAAGGTGTCCTATGCCTAATATGGTTGGCCATGACCTTTCCCCTTCGTTCCCTCTTTTAGCTCCTTTTGTCCTAGATAAGATTGGAGGACTTGGAGTGGATCTCATTAGGACTCATCGTTTATAGGGGCCTTTGGTTATGTAAGGGTGATTATAGTTGTAATCCAACACATATCATGTGGACTTATTTATTTTCACACGGTCATGTGTCATAGAGTCTATATGCATCCTTGGTTATGGTGCAATATTCATCAAATAATTCTTAACATGGAAATCAATGGTTCATGTTTCCTAAGGAAGTGCATGCTTCCCGATGTATGTGATCCTGAGGTAAAAAAGTCAACATGGTCTCATATTGCTCAAAATAAAATGTATATGACATGCCACATAGAAAAATTTCCAAAAGGTGAAGGCATCATTGATAAATTATAGTTATAGGTGGCTAAGTGACACATGGCTCTTCTAGGTGGAAAAATATGGTCAAAGTATGGCATGAAGAGAAAATCCATATATCAAAAGTTATCTAAAAAATTGGTTGGACAAAACCCAAGTGGTATAATCCTCAAATTATGTAGGGTGTTGGAGATCTACATTCCATGCAAGTTGACATCCTCCTTTGGTGTCACATGGGAGTCAAGAGGGACATTACAAGGGTCAAACTAGTTGTTGGGAGCAAATGGAACATTAAATATCATTAAAGATCCCAAGGATAGACAAGGCACCAACTCAAAAGGTCCAAGGGTGTTAGAGATGAATATTTGTGAAGTAATTCAACCCTCTTTTACTGGCCATTTAAGGTCAACAAGAGGAATGTTGAGTTGTTTATGGTGTCAAAAGGAAAAATGGACCTATGATGGACAAAATTGTAGCCATTGTAGAGTGAATTCATCTTCCTTTCACCAAGTATAGACCCCCCTAGGCCAAATCAAGCTAAATCAAGACAAGTTGAAGTCTTTATTGTGTACAAGTCATCTAATAAAGTATTTAATCATAGATTTATTTAGCTTTTGAATTATGGATGAAAAGTAAAATATTATTTTCTTGATAATGGGTTCAATGATTAATAAAGAAATTATAAAAGGCTAGTCCCTCCTCTCATTTTGTTATTGTTGAACTATGAGATCAAATTCCATAATAGAATTTTTTATAGACTTTATGTGCACATTGAGGATTGATTTTTTATATTCCATATTTTATTAGTTCTTGATGTAATTGTTCTTAACAAGATAGACATAAGCAAATCCAATTACACAATGGTTGGAGGGTTGATCCATTAAGGCGATACATAGTCACATGGAGGGGACAACCAAGATGTTATCTTCATTGTATCCTTGACGATTGGACAAATCCTTATTAGGGATATCAAGAACTCCATAGTTGACCTAAATATTAGAGACACTATACTAGAAGTCTCTCTTAGATGGAATCAAAAACTTGTGGAGCTATCTTAGACAAAGGTGGGGGTGATTAGTCTTCTTAACTCTAACCCCATCTCTTGTCAAATGTGCAAGGCTAACTTAATAGTGGTTATGATTTGCAACTCGACAATTGGAAGGCAATATTTGGTCAAGGTAAGAATATCTTAACAACTATGTTATTTAAAATTTTCAAATATTTTTTTTTGTTATATTATAAAATAAAAAACAAAAATATTTACTAGATTGTAATTTCTAAGTTCTTATCTTAAGGTAGCAAGTTAACCCTTAAGGTTTTGAGCTACCTTTTTATATTTAATTAAGGGAGAGATATACCTTCTATTTTGGGCTTTAGACACACATATTTCATGAGGTATAACAATTTTTTTTTTCATAGCTGCATTAGTTTACAACAATATATACTTCAAATATGATCATTTTCAAGGTACATGGGACAAGTAAGTATATATTACTAGAATCCTTGCATTAGTTTATATATTTGTTTCTCAAGTTTATATAATTGTTTATGGGATATTTAAAGCTTATTATAGCTATTAGAAGGCTAAATTGCTAGTTGGAATAAATTGTTTGGTTTTCACCTAGTGGGGATTTGATCCTAAGATTTTTGCAACAAGTTTCCAACTTGTTGGAAACTAGATTTTGCTGCAGATCTGAAGCTTAGGAAGGGTCAAATTGATATATCATTGTTGTCCTAACTTCCTGCACCCCTGGGTCATCAATCTAGAGCTCTTACACTTTTGGGTGGCCCAATAAAGGGGTTTACTTCACTATATCTATGTCCTTTTGCATTTTGTAGAACTACAGTCCCAAGACAAGAAGCACAATAACATAGGACAACCCCTTACCAAAGGTATACTTTAAGAATAACTTCTATATTTGGTAAGAATATTAATTGTTTACTCTTTTGAGCTATTGACAAGTTAAATATCTCGAGTTTAGAGTAAATTCTATTGTTGGTATGCACTATTTTTCTACATAGTTATCAATCCTCAATTTGTATAATTAGAAACAATTAACTTCTACACTCATCCCAGACTGCATTTTGAGGCAATAGTCTACTAATTTCATGGGTGAAGCATCTTGTATAAGGAATCATCGCACAACCATTTAAGTAGGAGTTGGGCTTAAAGAGTGGGGGCTTATGTCGAGGCGAGAATGAGCATTTATCCTACATGTCATCTTAGCATCTTGTAAAGACCTTCACAAGATTTCTAGTTTAGCCAATAACACACCCTATACAAAGATTAAAAAGAGAAATATTGTCATCACCACTTAAATTTAATTTAACAAGCAACATATTAAACTTTTAATATATATAATATTATAACTATTTTAAATTTTATTGTTAATTTAATATTACATTCTCAAGATTTTAATATATTTTTAAATACCATTTTGAATAAAAAATTCTAAAAATTTTCACAGAATACATTTGTTTTTAATATATATATATATATGAATTCACAATTAGATTGGTTTTATATTGTGAAACATGGTATAGATTTTAACCGCTATCATTATAACCTATAATTTATAAGTAAAATTGATAACCTATAATTTATAAATGAAACACAACCCATAGCATATAATCCATAAATAAATTAGAATAATTAAACCTCGAATCTCATAATAGCATTTCATTATCACAACAACCATCAATTAAGCCCTCCATAAATAAATTAGAATAATTAAACCTCAAATCTCATAGTATATAGCACTTGATTATCACAAAAACAATCAATTAAGCTATCGCTTAAGAAATTCTTAGCAAAATACATTACTTAGAAGAAGAAAAAAATAATAATTTAAAAAACTAAAACAAACTTCTTCGCAAAATGATTACATCAAAATAAAAATGGGGTTTTTTGACCGATCACAATAAATTACATTGGAATTAAAACCATCTGGATGATAATGAGCTTCACATCTCATATTATAGGAATTTAAGAGAGTACAAAGTTCTTAAATTTAAATATAAACTTTGTCTTGTTGACCTTAAGTTGTAATTAAGAGTTTAATAATTATAAACATCATGTTTTAATTATAACATCTTGACTTTATTGTGCGTTTCTTGTAGTGGGTCTCCTCGGCACTATTGACTTTAGTTGAACGCTATTATATGATATATTGTAAATTCAATTAAATAATGAATCTTTGAGGAAGAGATTTACTAAGTTGAAATCTAGATTTTAAATGTAATCTTAAACTTGATTGCAATATTTTGACTTTTGGGCGTTTGTTAAAGCGGTGGGTTTCCTTGCTATTATTGACCCTAACTTAAATTTAGAGTTTTTTAAACTAAATATAAACATTATATCTTGATTGTACCATTTTGACTCTAGTGTGTTGTCTCTCGCACTATCTAAGAAAGTAGATAAGGTGTCATGGTATAGAAAATTTTCATAAAAGGAAAATAATTAAAAATAAATTAATATCGAAAATTAGAATAGTTTATAATGATACAGGTTAAATACTATATTATTTATAGTTTTTATAAAAAAATAATAAGGGAAGCTAGTTAATAAATACATAAATTTAATTTTAATTAGGTTTAGTTTGGGTGGATGGAGAAATGTCGTTATCTTTTCCACTTGGGTTCAATTGCCATAGATGATATGTTGAGTTCATAATGAGAATTTCTTGTAATGGCTTTCAACTTTCATTTTTTTTCATTTTTTGAAGAGATAAAATTGTCGTTTGACCCACTCATTTTTTTTTAAATTTGATAATCTAGATCTTCTTACAATTGGTTGAAACCCCCAATTACAAAGTTCTATGTTGAATGTTCCCATCAATCTAGTGGGATTATAACTTCTAATAAATTCATATAAGATATGAGAAAAAATTCTAACTGAAAAAAGGTTGAGTTTATTCTTTTTTTTTTTGCTAATGCAAGAGTCGGACCTTCTAATTCATTAATCAACAAATAGAGTACATAATTTACAACCAATCTCGAAGGGTTGTGGGCCAAGGAGAGAAACCAGCGAAACCCTATAACCGGGCCCAAGGCCAAAGCTTCGCCCCCTATAACTAAACCTTACAACTCTCTAAAGAAAAATACAAGAATCTGGATTCGAACCCGAAGAGGAACAAAAGTGCCACACTATAAAGTTCTCATATCCACACAACTCCCTAACTCGCGAATCAGGGAAATGAGTGTTAAGCCACCTCCCGCCAAGAACAAATTGCTTCCCGCCATATTCCTAACTTGCTTCTTTAATCTCAACCGTCGAATCTCCCCGCTCGATCCAACAGTCATGGCTAAAATCGCTATGCTAGACAGCACGACTTTTACCCAGAGGACCCACCAACATGCACGAACAGTCTCATCCGTAGATCTGCCTAGTCGGATTCGACGGTTGGGGATAATATGCTCGCCTACATTCACGAACAATAGCGTGTGATGAGGGCAGTATTCCTCCCGACCCCACTACCACGTACTGGAGCACGCTGAATGGAATCACCCCCGAAAAGAAAATACTGCTTCCCGCTTGCTAGCGCTACAATCACTGGAAAACTGCTTAGGCCACGGAAAAGCTAACAAAGAGGAAAAACCCCTGGTTTCGCGACCTCCGAGAGATCTCGGATTCCAACCTCTCATTGCATTTGCCCTACCAAACTCGATATGACCTGAATCAACCACCATCCTGTCTGTTCTCCAAAAAACCCAGTCGCCCGCACTGTTGCAACTAGAAACTGCAATGAACAAATTAACCCGGGATGCGAGGGTTGACCCCTGAGAAGCAACCCACATTAAACCCGACTATGATTAAACTCCTAAACCAAAAACTGCTAGTCATCTGTACCCCTCCTCCATGGCGCTATTTAGAAACATTATCTTATCTTCATCTGCTTGGTCTTGGCACTTCGCTCTTAATCTATTCTGAGGTAGCTCTTGCCAGTGCTTCACCACCCTATTATCTGTGCAAATCACTCCTTGATTGGCCAAAAAATCTACTAGTTTATTGGCCATTCTTCGCACATGAATAAACCTGATTGTTCTCAGACTCTGGAGGTGACTGTGTATTCGTTAAAAGACCTGGATGAGCCTCCAGTTGCTCGAGGCTTTTTCCGGCTTCGTACCCCAGCTGATTTTCTTAACCGAGTTAATAATTAACTCTGGATCAACTTCAATGATCACATTTTGGCAGCTATCTTGAACCAAGAACTCTAGACATTGCTCCATTGCCATTAATTCCGCCATGTTGTTGGTGGCTCTTCCTAAATGGCAATAGAAGATGAACAGAATATTTCTTTTTTCATCCCTTAACACCCCTCCATGGTCGGGTGTGCCCGGATTACCTTTTGAAGCACCATCAATGTTGAATTTCAGAAAACCCTTAGGAGAGGATGCCAGAAATCTAGCCGAGGATCCAAAATTGAAACTTTCCTATCCAAGCCCTGAGGAATAAGGCCCTGCAACTCTAGCTGGCAGAGAATCCTCATATCTGTTGCCGAAGGTCGATTCGTAGGGAGATTGCGAACTCTAGTGCTAACCATCTCCTTAAGTTGTTTTAGGATCAGATCATGAAGGTAATGGAAAGGTTTCTTAACATTCTTGAAGATTCTATTGTTCCTTTCTTTCCATACATTCCAAATAATGAAGCTTGGTGTAAGGGCCCAAGCTAAACCAAGAACTTCATTATCCGAAAAGTTTCTTCTCCAGTTGATAAGGGTATGGATAATGATCCCATAGTCCCTGTCAGACTGTTGGAAGATGGAGGCAAAAGAATCCCATAGCTTGGAAGTGAAAATGCAGTTGTTGAGGAGGTGCTCAATTGTTTCCTCTTAAGCTTCACAGAGCTGGCATTTGGAAGGTCCCAGGACACCCCTCTTCCGAATGTTATCCCAGGTCATAATCTTCCTATGCAGAACCAACCACATGAAAATTTTAATTTTCATCCAGCCTTGATGCCTCCATAGTTTTTTCCAAATCCTATCCGGATCATGGGAATCTAGTCCAAGGAGTATGAGTTTTGCTTCCTTGAGCTTAAAGGTACCCTAATTGTTGTTGCCCCATCTCAGTTGGTCATGCCCCCCTGATACTAGAATTTTCCTTTGTTCTAACACTTTCATTAGTATCTCAGCCTTAGCTTTCAGGGGGTTGTCGTCACTGAAATCAAATCTCCTCCAATTTCTCCATTTCCCTATACTATTGTTTTGATCCCAAAAATCTTTAACCTTGGAAAGCCCCTTAGTATCTGCCTCCGTTTTGAGGTCCTCCAGATCCTCTTTTAATATAATAGGTTCTTGTTGCCATCTGTCCTCCTAGAATAAAGCTAAGTATCCCTCTCTAATTTCCCAGAAGCTGTTATCTTGAACTAAGCCCCCGTTTTCCCAGGCTTTATTCCAGATGTGTGATCCCTTTATATTACCATCCATCCTTATGTGGTCAATATCTTGCTGTGAGCTGGCATATTTTTTTTTCCAAATGATTGCGCATTGAGCCTCTGGTTCTTTTATCTAGCGCCACCATAATTTTTCCCCTAAGACCTTGCTTAGAATCTCAGGATCATCCAATCCAAGACCCTCGTGGTTTTTGGGTTTGCACATTTTTTCCCAAGCTACTAAGGCCCATTTCTTCCTTTCTTCCCCCTTGCCCCAAAGAAAGTCTCTTTGTATGTTTCTGAATTGATGCAGGACTCCTTTAGGAGCTGGGAGAGCTGAGAGCATAAAGACTGGGATTGATTGAAGAACAACTTTTGTGAGCACCAACCTACCAGCCAAGTTTAAGGATCTCATAGTCCATTTCCTATTTTTATCCTGCAATTTATTAATCACCGGCTCCCAGATGCTCTTGTGTAATGGTTTATCAGTTAGAGGAACTCCCAGATATTTTGAGGGGAGAGAATCTCTTTGAAAGCCCAAAATTCTAGATATGTTCCTCCGAATATAAATATTAGTATTGAAGAAAAAAATCTTAGATTTGGATAGATTAACTTCCATACCTGAAGCCATAACAAAGTCACTGAGGATTTCTTTGTACACAAGAGCTTCTTTGACTGTGGGGATTCCTTGCAACATGGTATCATCAACAAATTGTTGATGAGTCAAGGCCTATCCATTGTCAGAGATTTGGAGACCTTTTATTTTACCAACTTCTTTAGCATGCTTGATAGACCTACCCAGTCCTTCCATCATGCTTGAGTACCCCACTAACCTCCTCTTCAGTCACTGGTCTGTAAAGGTTGACATTATCCTCTCAAGAAACCAGCTTGGGTATATGTTTAGTGAAGTCCCTAATGGAGTGCTCTCTTTCATGACAGGGTTCCTGTGCTATGCTTTGAAAGTGCTGAACTATAACTACTTCTATTTCTTCCTGAGAATTGAGAATATTTCCTCCTCCGTCCAATCAAAGAAATCCTGTTATGAGCTCTATTTGCCATGGTGGATTTGTGGAAAAATGTAGTATTATGTTCTCCTTCTTTTAGCCACTAAACTCTAGATTTTTGCCTCCAAAATATTTCCTCTTGTTTACATAATTTCTCCCAGGTTTGATGATATTTGGTGACTTGATCACTTCTGACTTTATCAAAGCCCTCCTTGATGAGGGCTTGGTTGAGTTCTTGCATTTTACCTTCAATAGATTTTTTCTCCTCAAAAATATTGCCATATTCATTCTTGTTCCAGTCTTTAAGCCGGAGCCTGATGTGTTTTAGTCTTTTCTGAAGAAGGAACATTCTGGTGCCCTAGATGTTTAAATCTTCTAACCACCATTTGGCTATGTTGCTGATGAAATCTGTGTGGGAAAGGCAGATGTTCTCAAATCGAAAAGTTCTGTTCCTGGGGGTACCAATGCCCTGAACCTCTAGTTGAACCAGCTAGTGATCTGAGCCTCCAAAGGGGAGAACTCTTGCTACCATTTCCTTATCATTAAGCATAAGATCCTCTGAGATTATGAATTTGTCTAATTTTGAGGCCACTTGAGACTCTCCTCCTCTTTTATTGTTCCAAGTAAAGATACCATTATTCGTTAAAATGTCCACTAGTTTCATCTTATCGATAAAGGCTTGAAATGCTGAAGAGTCCTTGCCTAGAACTCTGGTTCCTCCTTTTTTCTCCGAAAGTGATTTGATCAAGTTGAAATCACCCCCCAAGATCCAGGGTATTCTGGCATATCTGTCTCTGAGATTCTCCAGAGAATTTAGAAACCTAAGTTTATCATCTATTCTTTGAGGGCCATACACATTCGTTACCAGGTAGGTTTCCTTGTCTCCCACAGGTTGAATGACCACAAATAAATAATCCCTAGATGCTTCAGCATCTATTATACCAATTTTTTATGGGTTCCAAAGAGTGAGAATACCTCCTGCTATATTCTCTACTTCGACTTCCAGAAACTCAAATCTATTGAGCCATTTACTATGGATCTCTTTTATTTTTTGAATAGAACACTTGGTTTCCTAGATGAAAATCACATCCAGAGTTTCTTGTTTCATTCTATTACTTAGTAATCTTTGTTTTCTTTTACTACCTAGACCCTTGATATTCCAAGAAGTGAACTTCATAATTAAAGATTTTTAAAGGAGTAACTGGATAGGTCTTTCATCTTACCTAAATCTATCATTAGATTTCCACATTCCATCAATAGCTCATTCTACTTTTTTCTACCTCTTTTCTTTCTTGGGTTTCTGGGTGCTAGTCCTGCTGTGGATTTAATTGTTTTCACTCCTTCTTTGCCCTGCTTATCATTGTTTCTTTGTCTCTTCACCCCTTGAGTTTGGGTTTTCCATATAAACAGCTGTTGGACTCTATTGAACTCCTCTGAAGGTAACGAGTCTAACCCTTCTCTGGTTCCTTAATTCAAGAAATCTTCCAAATCTAGGTTCTCTTTCTCAAGAATTTCTTGTAGTTCATGGTCCTCCATTTCCATCTTGCTCTTGGTCATTTCATGGCCCACCTCCATTTTTGTATCACTCATCATAGTTTCTTTCTTTTTGTTATTATCTTGTGTTTTTTCATTGTCTTCTTCTTTCCCTTCCTCCTCTGGACTTCCTCCCTTTGCCTGATCTGCTTCTATTATACCTTTGTCCTCTTTGAGAACTTAAAACCTGTTCTAGCTAGCTTGTTGCCCTTCAGATTTATGCGTCTTTGGCCCTCTTTTGCCTCCTTTTCCTTTATGTGCCACCTTGTGGAAGCTTTCGGAATCCTTCACTGTGTCAGTTTTGCTTTTGTTTTCTACTTTACTGAGAGGGCAATCTCTGAATAGGTGCCCATGTTCGTGGCATTTGTGACATCTAAAAGGAATGTGTTCATAATCTACTGTTTGTACCCATTCTTCATCAAATACTTCCAAGATAGCCTCATCTGGCAAAGCTCCAGAGAGATCCATCTCCACACATATTCTAGCAAAGGAAGTATACTTTCCCCTTCTAGTGGCTTCAGATGCTTTGACAAAACGTCCTAACTTATTTCCTATGGTGGATAAGGATTCTGTTTGCCAGTAATCAAGAGGTAGAGAGTAGAGTCTTACCCAAACCGGGACCAATGTAAAAGTTTCACGTTCTGGAACAAAATTCATGATCCATGGACGCATATAGAGGTCTGCTGCAGCGTAAAAGTAGGGCCCTCCTTCAAACACTCTGTCCTTGTCTTCAATATTTGCAAATATCATAGTGAAGAAACCCTTGGACCCAAGATTTAGGTCAATGCTGCCTTTTGGTTTCCAGTGGTATTTAATCCATGTTTGTAAGGCTTTTTCAATGGGCCATAAACCCATGAATTTACAAATGATTGCATATGTCTGCATGTGGTCCCTATGCGCCTGCAGCACAGGATCATTTAAAATGACTCTGGGAGTAACCACCGTTTTGGGTTTACATAGTCCCATGTGTGCTTTGTCTTTTGTTCCTCGCTCCTTGTCTTCTTCCTCCTTTTCCTTTGTGCCATTATGCTCCCTTGACTTGGTTCCATCATGTTCCTCTTCACTATTGCTTTTCCTTCCTTCTGAAGGCTCTCTAACATTTTCCATTGGTTTTTTGTCCCTGTTGGCCACAGCCTACTTATAGGAGGGAGTGGAGCTCCCTCCTTTGTGTAAAAAAAAGGGTCGAGTTTAAAAAAAAAAGAAAAAAAAAGGGTTGAGTTTATTCACTTATCAACTTATTTCATAATAAAATCACCATATTATGGTTTAACATTTTTTTTTAGGGTAAATTTTTATTGTCTTTAAAATTGGAAATTACAAGATAAATTGAAAAGTCAAGGCTAGTCTTTAGCTAGGGGAGACTTGACCAAATCCACAAATTAACTCTCCTTAATAATTTGAGAGGTAACTGAGGTACTAGGAGATACAAAAATTTGCATACAAAACCTAAGAGACTGGCCTAAATGACAATATAGAGAAGCATCATTAAGAAAAGAACCATAAAGCATAGACATATTAGAAACTAGGTAGAAGGATCTGGATCTTGAACAATGACTTGGATTGGTTCTTTAGTATCTTTGGATATTCATCCTGCCAAGGTAGAGATGCCAAGAAGTTGTTCAATTTGAACCATCGTTCAATCTAAGTCCCTCAGATGTCGATGCATATGCTCAAGGGAATGGAGAATATTTGTGCGATACTCATGCCAATCCAGAAAGTGCACCCCAATAGAAATTTCATATGACAGTAGAGATCAATTGTTTACATGTACCGATTGAAACAACATCTCATACATCCTATATCTAGAATCCAATCTATCCATTTGGTAAGAACCTCCATCCCTAAGAGTGGAAGTCTATGAGAGGAAGCTTCCCACTCAACTCAGGTGAGCACTTCCTAAATGGGTCCTAGCATGAGGTCACAAAATTGATAGGTAGCGTTTTCCAAATGGTGATGCATATGTGGACTTCCCCTAAGGGCCCGCTCTTGGTAGTAGGTGAACCCCCTCCTAACTCGCACTTGCGAATAAGGCATGCAAGAAAAGTCAGGGGATTAGTAAGGCTCAAATAGAGACCAAGATAGGCTCAAATAGAGACCAATATAGGCTCAAGGAGTCAAGAAGCTGCGAGGATCACCATGTAAGTCTGGTACTTTTCAGAGATTCATTACAACCAAATGGACGATAAAGGTAAACTTAGACCAATTATGAACCAAAATACATCAAAACAAAAACTTGTGATGTGCCAGCTCGTAAGGCGGAAAAGGAAATAACAAAAAATAAGTTGAAGGATAGTGGATAGGTATTTCAATGGTGGACCAAGGGAGCCCAAGGTTAGAAGAATGGAGGGAGATCCACGATAGGAGGTGAATGCAAAAGGGAAGATGGGGGTAGCTACCTAGAGGAAGTCTTTTGGAAAGAGGGATGAACAAATAAAGAACGACAAGCCTAACCACTGGAGACAACAATGAACTGCCCAACCTACAAGAGAATAAATAGCTAATATTACCAGTTTTGAGACGCTGCCATAGAGCCAATAGGAGGCCCATGCTTCTGAATTGTAGAATTACCAAAATAGAAAGCAACTTTATGGTAGTCAAAACCTGATGATCAGATTCTATAAGAACAACGCCATGGCGAGCTTGTCACACTCCCTATCGAATTCGAACTTTGATGCCTTTGTGTGTTTCTCCCATCCATTGAGAATTTGAAATGCGGATATGGGCTTCGATCCATGGGCAATGTCCTTTCCCACAAATGCACCACATGAGTGACCCCTTGACTAATGCACAAATTGGATGATACACAACTAATACCGTAATCCTTTGCCTTCATGCTATGGCAGGTTGGAATGATGACCCATCTATCATAGTGTAGTTCATTAATTAATCACAGGGGCATGTTGCCACGTCCCTTACTCTGTTGGCCAGGGGGGATGGAAGAAACCGCCCCCCCTTTTGTCTTTATTGTCACCCGATTGGGTACTATATTATGGTTTAACATTGAACATAGTAAGAAAGATGTTTAATGAATGGTTACATTTTAGGATGTTGTTGGTAATCCTTCACCATTTTCTATCTTTATACATATTTGTCTTCACTTTTATGTCAATCTCTAGCTTTATCACCTTTTCTTGTATGTTTAAAGTTAAGTTCCATACCTCATGTTGCACTTGCTATGGTAGTAACCACATATTAATTTGTCCCTAGTCTCTGTGCCATGATGAAGAACATAAAGGTGAGTCTCATGCCTCATGTTGCACTTGTTATGGTAGCAACCACATCTTACATTGTCCCTAGTCTCCATTCCATGATAAAGAACACAAAGGTGAGTCCCATGCTTCATTGCACTTGTTATGGGAAAAACACATCTTGGGTTTTCCCTAGTCCCCATGCCATGATAAAGAACATAAAAGTGAGAATTTTATATTAGAGAGAGTGGGATATGGAAAACATGAAATGCCAAGCATGTCCAAAAATAAATGTTTTGAAAAATGTTGTCAATGATGTCAAAATTACAAGGAGACCCTTTCTATATATTAGCCCAATAAAGTTTACAAGTTGACCTAACAAAGTTTAGGGGAGAACATTTGGGTGTTGATGCTCTATAAATATTAGATTGATGAGTGCATTAGAGGGCTTGGATCATGTGAAATAAATAATACAATTTATGGTGAGTAGAAAGTGTGCACACATAGGTGTGAGGTAGTTTGAGGCTCGAAGCGTGAGAACAAAAATGTTTGAAGCATGAAACAGGTCTAAGGTGCAATATGTGGCTTAAGGTGTAGGAAAGGAATCAAATTTTAAATAATCAGAAAACCTTAAATTTAATTATAACATGAAATCTGGCAAAATCCAAAAAATATTCACAGGTATCCATCAATTAACGAGAATATGTTGATGGGAGTTTTTTCCTTTGTTGATAATCCATCTACCAAACCCTTGGCATATTGAGATTTTTACAAAGGGATTTTTCTACAATTTCTCTGATACCACGTAATGGGAAAGCCCTGGGTCATATCCCTTGGTCACTAAATAGCTTGTTTATAGTTCCTATGGCTTAAGCCCTCAACATATTACTATACTATAAATTTTGTTAAAGCACATCTTCGACATTTCTCCAGTAATTCGAACTTCATTAAGCTCCTAATAACAACTCCTAGCCATATGGTTCTTATGTGTAGCATCTCAAGGCTTAAAGCCCTCGACATATTGACATGTCAGAAGTTTGGCTTAAAATCACAGATCTCTAATATCCTGGTATTTGGTAGAACCAAGACACAACTCTTAGTCACAAGTGCCTAGTTATAACACCCAAGAGTTGAAGGCCCTTGACATATCACCATATTGTCCTTGTGTTAAAAGCACATAGTTTTTTGATATCTTGGTCACAACACTTGGTTAGCATAACTCTTGAGTTATTCTTCATTTGGTGTCCTTGATCATGATTAATATTTGGATGTCTCACAATATTCCTCATAACCAAGGCTTGTTTTGATGAGGGGAGATCTTTTCTTGCTAAGAATTATGTCCATAATTTTAGTTCCTTTAGCTAACTTCAAATTTTGATTTGCTTCCTCAAATTGCTTCCTTGTAGAGACAACTTCCTCTTCAAGTTTTCCACATTCCTGCATCTTTTCTTTCATCTTATTCACTAAATCATCCTCATTCCTTTTAGATTCTTCTAATTGTGTCTTCAAAATAGCATCTTGATCCCTATTTTCCAATAGCTCCCTTTTTATTTGTTCAGTGTTATGAGACTCCTTAGTTCTTGTAGAGTAGTTATAAGTACATCTTGAATAGATTTCTATGGTAGTCTTAATGACATATCTAGATCTTGTGGCTAACACATCGATACATCTTCAACTTTTCTTAAATCTTCTCACCGAGCCTTCAAACTGGTAATAGGTTCATGTTTTATCTCATACAAGGGACTAACAAATTCTGATGCTTTCTTTTGATCTTTATCTTCTTCTAGTGAGATGATAGAAAGAATATTCTCATGGGATTTTCTTTCATCCCCATGTTCCATTTTGTTATGACTACTTCCTGAAACAATTCATAAACAAATAGAACAAAGATGGAAATTGTGATAGAATAGTAACTTACAAATAGATTTCATTATGTTGCATCTTCTTGTCCTTCATCATTTCTATTATTTTCTTTTTCTAGTTCATTTTTCAAAGAAATAATCTCATCTTCTAGATCCTAAAAATGACCTTCTCTCTCTTTGAGCTAGTATTTCCTCACCTCTTCCATCGTTCTCAACTCTTCTATTGGGCCTTCGGAGTAGCATTTTTTTTGTCTCTATTTTCATATTTCTTCAAAAACTCCTTCCTTTTGTTTTCTTCTAAAATCTTCTTTATGATCTCATCTTTACCTTAATTATTTTGGAGTTGTTCTTCCAATTGATTAACCATTTTCCTTGAAACTTTCAATTCTTCTAAGGTGCTTAGAAGTTCTCCTTCAAAATATACCTTTCCTTTTACTTCTCCTTTTGAGTGATTAAACTCAATTAGATCAGGAACATCATCTTCTTATTTGTAATTGGAAACGGACAGATAGAAGTATAGTGACCTTCATTACCATAATTGAAACAATATGAACTACCATATTCCTCTTTCTAACTATTTTTAGCATCCATGACCAAGCAGAAAATGTCTTCTTTGGCATCTAATATATTGCTTGCATAATCATATCTCTTCTTCTTGTGAGACAACTTCTTCTTACTCTTCCCATTATTTTCCATAATTCCTTTGATCTACCTTCCAACTATTGGACTGAACCTCAAAGAAATTGCTTTGATACCAATTATTGGAATTATGATTACACTGAGAGAGGGGGGTGAATTTTTATATTGGAAAATTTAACCAATTTTAAAAGAAAAAATCATAATTCATTATGACCAAAACCATAAGAGTGCATCAATAAAATCAATTAGCACATCAATACACATGAACACCAAATATACATGGAAACCTTTGTAGGAGAAAACCAAAAATATTCTTATCTTCTTTAGACTTTGATTACATTAATTTGCATGCACCAACCCCCAAAATTAGTTTGTAAGCACAAACCCCCAGAGTATTTTTATTGGCACCAACTTGTTGTAGGCTCAAACCTGATTGAGGCACCAACCTCTAAAATCTACAAGCACCAACTTCCTATATGCTCCAACATGATAGAGGCACCAACATCTGAAATCTACAAGAACCAACTCGTTGTAGGCTCCAACTTGATTGAGGCACAAACCTCTAAAATATGCAAGCACCAACTTGTTGTAAGCTCCAACCTGATTGAGGCACTAAGATCCTTGACAAAAACCATAGTGGACCATTTTTCACAATCTTTCATACTATATCACAAGCTTAAAACTCCATAAATCTCACTAAAAGAACTTTGATCCTATCAAATCAAGCTCAACCTGTTCTTCAATAATCAATCAATAACATCTTCTTTATTTCTCAATTTGATCACCAAGGTTCATGAGCTCCATAACACTTTGACAACAACAAAATAATTATGGCCTCTTGTGTTCAAAAAGTTGTCTTCATGACTTTTCATGCCCCTATTTTATATCACAAAAAGGTTCTTGCGATTTCCCCTTTTTCAAAAATTTATTTGGGTCTCAAAATGTCCCATAAAACATTATAAAACATTAGCTACCAACTTAGCTACACTATGTTCCTAATAATACTAGACACATAAATTGAGTTTGGTATGTATTACATTATCAAGCCACTAAAAAACAAGCTCCAAAGGGCATGCGAGAGCCTTGACGTCATGTCCAGCCATTGTGCAAAAACGTCTGACACCACCTCTCCTACTCTATGTTCCGTGCTCGATCAAACCTTTGCACCTTTATATTAGATTTATAGGACATAAAAGAATTAACTTCATAGAAATCGATCATATTTGACCTCACAACCACAGGCTATTCAGAAGTGTAACACCTTGCGCTAACCACGACAACATATATCTTTTTGTTATTACATAATGTCATACTCCAATTATCATTCGCCCTTGTGTGTGTGTGTGTGTGTGTGTGTGTGTGTGTGTGTGTGTGTATTGAAGTGACATGCCGATTGGGCTAACGGTAATGTAATAGTGTTACCCTAAAATTTTGGGGTTTCAAATAGTTAAACTTGGAGTCGATGCCCTTAAGCCCCATATGAATGACTTTTGTGCCTAAGATGTGACTAGGGTAGCCCCCAAAGTTTGGGGGCTTAAGCTTCCTTTTCATCATGTGATTTCCCAATATGACCAAGGCCTTAGTTATCCATGGGTAAATAAGTGATGATGTAATGACGATATCATTGTGCCACGCGACCATAGATAATTTTAGGGGCGAATGTTCGCCCTTTGGCGAAATTAAGGGGTTTTAAATTTTTAGTGGGCGAATATTTTGTATCATAGTACATTTTTACAAATCACCTCAAATAGCCCACCTTATGTTAAGGGAGAGGGTAAAAA
>APFE031067870.1:1455-54338 GCA_000404065.3 Pinus taeda | reverse complement strand
GAAACTTTGTTGTTAATCATTATTGCTTAAATTTATTTTTATTTAAATTTTCATATTTCTTCTTTCACTTTAATTTTTTTGGATATTTTTATATACTATATTGATCACAACTTTGTCATGATCTAACAACCAAACGTAAACATATAATGAGATGATCATTATAGAGCATGATGCTTAGGATAGAATGATGGAATTAAATATGGAAAATAGGTCAATTAAATGAGAATCACAAATTTTCAAATGTCTTAGAGTATAAATATAAGTATTTAATTTATTAGGGAAAATTTAAAGCTGAATAATGAGAAATAGTTAAAATATTTTTATTGATATTTTATATATTATTATTAATGTTAAAAAAATTGTGATTTGTAAGGGGTAGTTTGAGTGGTTGTGGGGTGAAAGTACTATCTAGTTTAATTTTAATATTGGTTAATCTTGCTCGGAGTTGAGAAGATGTCTTACTAGCCAAGCTAAAATGTTGGTCAACTTGGTTATTTTTAAACCATAATATAATAATACATTTATTGTTGGCTGTTTTTTTGTGATTGGGGTTTTTAGGGTAAATCATGTTGTACATGGTTTATGTGTATATCTAACATATTGTATGTTGCGTTTGAAGCTAATATAGAGAAGCCTGATTGGGATTTGACCCACATAAGTGAAGATTTACTAAGTGGAACTAAAGGTCCAACTAGGTGAGATGCAACGAGAGAAGTGAGACATAGCGAGGAGAACACCTAACATAAGAAAATTGCGGCATAAGTGTTATATAATAATAATACTACAAAAAGAATACTTTGGAAATGAAATATATAAATTACAAGTATATGGGCATATAGTTGTAACAATTGGTTAATGATGCATACCCTTCCAGTAAAGTCTTGAAGTAAAAAATACTTTAGAAATGAAATATGTAAAGTACATGTAAATGGGCATAAAAATATACTTTAGAAATGAAATATGTAAATTACATGTATATGGGCATATAGTTGTAACACTTGGTTAGGAATGCATACCCTTGTCAGTGAAGTATTGAAGTAGATTTAGGTGATAGGGGAGGAGAGAATGTAGATTTCTCATGTAATGTTTAAAGGTGGTAATGTTAAGATATATTGGTCTCAATGAAAGATTCAATGTTGTTAGGTCCGTAGTGGTGGTTTCCAGCACATGGTTAAGGTCGTGAGTGGTACTAGAGCCCATGGATTACAAGTGATTAGAATCCTTCAAAAGGCTTAAGGATTCTCCATTTTAATAGGCTTGAGTTGAGTGGAGGTCTCACTTGGCCAAGCCATGATGTTGGTAGGCTTGGCTACTTTTAACTCAAAGCATAGTTGCTTTTAAGCCATAAAATAATAATATATCTATTGTTGGTTAGTTTTTCAAGGCAAATAATAATATAGATAGTTTATGTGTATTGTTCCTATGTATAATTTTTATCATTATTTATCTTATATTACTTCTATCACTAGCAGTTATAACATACCACGTAAAATTATCAAACCAATTATAAATTCAAGAATTTTCTTTATAATTAATCAATCTTCCAAATCACCATAAATTATAATCAAAATTTCAATATTAAAATATGTATAATTTTTATCATTATTTATCTTATATTACTTTTATCACTAACAATTATAACATACCACATAAAATTATCAAACCAATTATAAATTCAAGAATTTTCTTTATAATTAATCGATCTTCCCAATTACCATAAATTATAATCAAAATTTCAATATTAAAATATCTAATCTAATCAAGATACACACCATAAAATCACACACGTGCAATACAATACAAGAGGTATCTACACACAATAACAATCATCCATTTCTATTGTTATTGAAAATGAGATTAGGTTAGTTGTTGACCCATTTCTATTGTTATTGAAAAAGAGATTGGGTTAGTTGTTGATTCATTTCTATTGTTATTGAAAAAAAGATTGTGTTAGTTGTTATCAACAAGGTATGCACTTAGATCAACGCATAAACATGTACAATACAATACAATACAAGACATATCTACACACAATAACAATCATCAATTTCTATGGTTATTGAAAAAGAAATTGGGTTAGTTGTTGACCTATTTCTATTGTTATTGAAAAAGAAATTGGTTTAGTTGTTGAACCATTTCTATTGTTATTATTGAAAATTAGATTGGGTTAGTTGTTATCAACAAGATATGCACTTAAATCAACACATAAACAAAAATGCATTTACTATTTTATTTCTTATTTTTTGCTATATTTAAATGATAAATTTTCCTAAACCCCTCATATATTTTTAAAATTAATACAAAATTTTCATTAATCAAAAGATATTTGCAAAAAATATGAATGTCTTTAAAATACATAGCTCTCCTCACCATAACAACTTATGACCGTCCTAAAAACAATTCAAATGATCTATACATCAAGTTAAATAATTCTATCCATCATTTTTTATGTGTGAGTGTATAAAAATATATTAATCAAATAAAAATGCAAAATGATACTCCAATCCACACATATTATATTAAATTAAAAACACAATATAATATATATATAATTATAATTAAATTGAATATATAACTGTTTTATAAATAAACATCAATATTGTTAAAAATACGATATAAACCTATAAAATTATAATTAAATTGAAGAATCAAACAAACGTAAAGAATCAATAGTATTTCTATTAGGTCGAGAATAATACTTGATTATAAAAGTTTATGTAACTAAATCATATTGCTACGAGGTTGAGATTGCATTTATCAATTCATTTGCTAGTCTTGCTAAATATCACAAACCTTTAAATAATGGTTGATTCTATGATTAGAAAGAATTAATAATTAAATTAAAAAAAATTAATCTTAAAATATATAAGAATATACAATGTATGTATCTTCAACATAAAATATATATATATATAAAAAGTTAGAAAAAAACTCACAACACAAATTACATAAAAGAATATTGTTCTTTAGTTTACAAGCCAAGAAAAAAGGTGTATCTAAATGTTAAAAGCCTCTATCTTCTTGTAATACATTATGTGCTTTTTAAACTAGTAGGTATAAAATCTACAAAAATTATCTAAAAACTTAACAATTTTAGAAAACATATCTAAAAGTAATTAAGATAGAAGAGTAGTAGAGAATTATATTTCTTGAGCATTTGTTGAGGTGTTTTGTTGGGGCCATTTTCACCATGACATAAGCTTTTTCTCATGAAGTCCCATGCTTTGTAGCTTGGGTAGATAGGAATACCAGATCCATTATGTTTTTATTTAATGACTTCTGCTACAACTTAGTGTAGATTGGTCAATTCCTCTTCAGAAGTCAAATTGTGTTTTTCTAGTGTAATAAAATACTCATAATGACTTCCACATGAGAGCCAAAATAGAGCTTTGTTCCTGCATTTTCCCCTAAAGAGAATGAATTAACACATCATGTCTATCTAGGGTCTCAAAGTATTGCTTAAGAGTCTATTTTGTCTCCTGGAGTTCCTTATAATCCATTGGGGTTAAAGTTGTAAGCTAAGATTTGGGACAAAAATGCAAAAGTGCTTTAAGGGATGAAAGAAGAAAGGGGACTAGAAAATCTCACAACAATGGGAGGCCTGCCTCTAGCCAAAAAACATGAAGACCAAGCAAATCCTAGAAGCATATCAATAGATTCTCTTAAGGAGAAAAATGGATAACTATGCGTATGAAAAAAATAGCTAAACCTCAAAAGCCATATATCACAAGAAGCTTATCTACAAAAGAAAAATCCAAACTTGAGACCCAAAGGAAGAATCCACTACAAATGGACTAGATGAGGAGAAAATCAATTGAGTAAATAGACAAGGAAACTAAAGACATCAAATAATCACCAAAGGAGTCAAAACCAAGCTCTACATGCCACCTTAGAAGGCCCACTCAAAATGCCAAAGGAACCTCTCCTGGAAAATTTTGAACACAAAAATATTGAATGATGACAAATTGAAAAGTACAGTGCAGATTTCCTTACATAAATATGAGGCCATAACTCTTAGTGAAAACGAAATCCTTTGAACCAATTACCACATAAACACTGTTGTTGAGCCATAAAAAAAAACACATAAATCCTTTAGAGCCATCTCTAATGATTCAAGTGAATGTGCCTTCAGGATCATCTATGTGTGAGAGTTAGTGGGTAGTCTCATTGCACCCACCCTCACTTCAAATGAGTTCGCGTCCTTAGACTTTACCAAGTGCAAAATTAATTGTTTAACAAATGCCATCGAGACATTTAAGGGATGGGTTGATATTTGACCATATTATTAATGATGAAGGTTCTTTCTTTTTGCATAATGGAATATGGCATAGGATGCATGGTGGTTTATTTCTACTTTTTTCTCTCAAAACATGATAGAGACCTGAATTTGAGAATAAGGAATAAACTTGCTTTATTCGAATTATCATAAAAGTGAGTTTGGGATTAGAAATAATAGATCCACATATTATATGATTGATAATAACCAAAGAGTTTTGAGTCATTATTAAGTCACTTAATTATAATTAGACTTTATTTTCTTCACGGTCACTTAATTATATTTAGACTTATGCTAAATTGTTAAATAAAATGCTTAAGCTTTATCAATAAAAATATATCAATTTTTCTAATTAAGTCAAGAGGCTTATTCTACAAACCAATATGATGTGTAATGATGTGTGTCCATCATCAAAGTTGAAATTACCAAAATAAAATTTAAAAAATCTAAATAACTATACAAAACATTTAAATAATAACAACTCATAAAAAAATTTGCACATGAAATTAGATCCCTCTTAGCTCATATTAAATCCATATTTAAGATAAATCTATGTTGGTAAATTAAAAATAGCCCCTTCTTTGACTAACCCTTAACCCTAATTAAATAATATACATATTACTTAGACATTAAGAGCTAGAATTTCAAATATATTGAGATTAGAGTACAAAGTTAACTATAGATCTCCTACTAGCCCCCAAGGGGTAGGCGAGTTGGTAATCACAATGCGGTGAAGTTCGTTAGAGGCGGGCTCTATACTGAAGGTCACGAGTTCAAATCCCCCGAACTTATCCTGGAGCTGTATAGAGGGGCAGGGATAGCTCCGAATGGTTACCGAGGTAGCGATCAGAATCGACCCTGTGTAACGGGAGTTGCGAAACTACCCTGTTGCCAATTCCATTATAGTAAAAAAAAAAACTATATATCTCCTATTTTATAATAAGTAGTTTGAAATTTTCGCTTATCAAATACCACCGCAACAAATATTTTATCATCAAATTCCGTCGCTGTCCACATGTAACCCACTTACAGAAGCATGCCACGGGTCAAATGGGGTCGGCGTTATCTTAAGTTTGACAGCGAGACCCTCTTCACCAGCAGAACATCGTGACCTTTTAAGTGTCGTATAAGTTATAATTTGAGTGACGGTGGATGATTCCATGAATTACGGATATTTCTGACTCCCGAGGTTGTCGCTGTCGAGTGCGTTATTCCCAAGGTTTGTCACTGTCATTTTTGAGGAATGGTTTAATTTTCTTTCAAGTAAAGTGGAATGGGATAAAATTCAAAAAATCCTTTGACTCTTTCATCCTATTAGTTAAATATCGAGGTCAAGAATTAATTATAAATAAAATATTGAAAAAATATAATGTACTCCATTTTCAATTTTAGCCAAAGTTATTTGTTTTCAACTTTTTTTGTCACTAACCAGTTTGGATGGTTATGAAGTTTGAATTCATGATCACTGATTAGGCCCGTTCCTTATCTTTCATGTGCAAAGTGTTAAAAATATTATTGACAAAATTATATTTTAATAAATAATTATTTAAAATTAAATTTTGGATTTTGTTTGTGTTTTTTTTTTACTTCGGTGTGTTAGAAAGATTTAGGTGAGTGATTATAGATTTCATCACATATTGGTTGCATTTGGAAACTGGAATTATTATTGTTGCTGATCATTTAAGGCATTTTGTGTGAGCGAATAAATTGTATTGGTTAGATGTAGTGAAGTTTGGGTGCAACAAGGTTGGATGGAGTTAAGTTTAGTTGCAATAAATAAAAGAGTTTTATTATGGACTATAGTTCATTTGAGTTTGTGAATGGGCAAAAATCATTGACACCATATATAATTTTATAAGCCAATTATGACGTAACTTAGAGTAGCATGTATATTGAGATACATTAGAGATGTCTCACATTTAGTCGACAAACATAGTAGAAATGATGAAGCATTGGGAAAATCATGATAGGAGGGAGGTAGAATTCCAAGTTGGCAACTTAGTCTTATTTAAGTTTGGTAGAGAGTGGTTCAAGCTACCATGTGGCATGTTTGGTGCTATGTAGTGGCAGAAGCTACGTGAGAAAGTTGGTAATGCTATTCACAAATTGGAGTTGTCAAGCCATATGAGAGTTTACCATTTGATTTTACATATTATATAGGTGAAATCTTAGAAGATTCATGAAGGTGATCCTAGTAGAGTTGTACCATATAGAGCCCTTATGTTGCTCATAGTCTAGTCAAAGTTAGAAGTGGAGGAAATACTTGCACACGTGACCTCCTACTTTGGTAAAAACCAAAGGTATGAATACTTTGTTAGCTAAAAAGGAAAAATTGAAGAGGAGAACACTTGGGAAAGGAATGAGGCAATTTGGAAGTATGAAAACAAGACTCAAGACTTGAAGAAGCGGAATCTTGGAGCACCTAGACATATGTTTGTTGGACATTACTAGGATGGTGACATGTATAATAGGGGAGAATGTAATATTTGTGCATGCAAAGGTAGTAGGCACTGTTGAAAATAGCAACAAGAAATGCTAAAAATAGCACTGCTATAAATAGCAGTTTAGGTACCAATGTTGGATTAGGCAATAGGGAATGAAAAATGGAAGTGCTAAAAATAGAATTGTTATTTTTAGCAGTTTAGGATGGATTCCTATTTTAGTCAGTCCCTGGACTAAACATAGGAAGTAAAATTTGAATTTGAACTTAACAGCTGTTTGAAAATAAATTAATTAATTCACCATTGGTTAATTAGTTATGAAAAATCAAACATGAAGTCTATGTGAGGACATGCAACAATTTTTCTATTAATTGAGGAATTTATCCATCAGTTAAAGAGATAAGGATGAGTTCTAATTTGAGTAGTAATTAGTTGGCTCAGTTAACTGAGTCAAGTCCAGTTATATTTGATTTAAATAGTTTGTTTAAATTAAGTAAGTTTAGTTAGTTAATGCTTGCATACATGTAACTGCTGCACTTCGGATAACTGAAGATTCTCTCATGAATAACTCATGCATGTCAATTCAAACAGAGACCTGGTTGAAATCAGAGAAGGGACAGTGTACTATTAGTTGGATGAATATTTTTCCTATAAAGGAAAATCATCCAAGCAGAAGGATCAAGGTTCCTTGAGGATTGTACAGTTTTATAGGGTGTGAGATCAGTGGGAGAGGTCAGTGGTACACTTGCTAACAGGAGGATCACCCAGGAAAAACTGCGCAAGGAAATAGGAGGCTTGGAGGGCAAAGGAAAAGGCTTAGGAGAAGTCTTGATTGCCTGTGAGCATCCAGGAGGATTGCACTGAGAGTTGGTTAGCTGTGAGAACTAAGGCTTCCTGTAATCTTGATGTATTTCCACCTTCATCTGTGAGGATTGTACTGAGAGCTGGCTAGCTGTGTGAGAGCTAAGGCTTTGTATAAATCCTATGTATGATAATACAGAGAGTGGGGTTTTAGGCTGAGGCTTTCCATGGGTAAATTCTTCTATGTTATGTGTGATTGATTTCTCCATATCAGTTATATGTGTTCTTATTGATGTTGCTCATGTTCAATTAAGCTTCCGCTAAATTGGTTGTAGAAGTAGATTAAGTATTTTGCTTTATTATATTGTATTATCAGGTGATCTACAGTGGGAATTTCTACATGGTATCAGAGCTACTTGATTTGTAGAAAAATTCTACATGGTATCAGAGCCAGCTAATTTGTAGAAAAATTCTACATGGTATCGGAGCTAGCTGATTTGTAGAAAAATTCTACATGCACATTACTAATATGGACGCAAAGGGTAGTCATGTAAGGTTGCATGCCCACTCAAATAGACAAAGTGGTGAACCATCCATGTTGCCTTTATATAGTTTTTGGGCACGTTCAATGCACAAGTTGGATGTGTGAACCTAAGAGGCGAATTGTCTTGTAGCTTACAAAGTTTCCTTTAGAGAAGCTGAGACATAATCCGACGCATTTACACACTTGGGCATAGTCAAGTGCACATAGGTGTGGTTAGATAGATGGATCAAGTAGATTGGAATGACTTGAGTGGAGTTGGAATGATCTAGGTGGACCCAACATGATTTAGAACAACTCGACGAATGTGACAAATAAGTCATAAAAGTGATGATAAGTGACACTTGGGTACACCTTATAATCAAGGTGCTTGCAAGTGCATATTAGGCTCATATAAAAAGGGGGACACCCAAAATTCTAAGGCATAAGTTGCAACCAGAAAGAGTCATCAAGGAGTTTTATCATTGTGCCAAATTTAGGGTTTTCAGATAGTAGGATGATGTAACATACCTTAGTTAATATTTCACCCTTTGTAAATAAATTGTAATTAATTAAATGTTGAGAGAAGGGACACAAATTCCATATTGCTTGAGGAAGGAGATTGCTTAAGAATGGGTTGTTTTCAACATTAGTCCTGGTTGGCTAAGTAGTTTTAAATGGGGTTGATTGAGCAGTAAATGTAACTAAAAAGAAGAGGACAAGCACAAGTTTCCTTTAGCTCTATCAACAAGTAAATAGAAAAAATTGATATTGAAGACAACATGGGATGCACTGTCCAAGGTAGATGACTCCATGCAACCATGGAAAACAAGAGAGAGTTGGTTTATTGGAGCAGGGAAGCATGAGCCCAGTCAGGGAGAGGCAGAGAAGACATGGATTTTATGCAACCATCTCACAAAAAGAAGTAAAGATAGATCGACGACTTGAAAAATGGCCTCTTCGAGGGGGCAACCTCCTTTACATCACATAAATGGCAAAACCTCCTTTCTATATATAGGAGTCTAAGGGGTCACAATATAATCAGAGCCTACGTAACAATAATAATGTAAGGGCACAACAATAACAATAATGGGCTTCTATGGGGTACAATAATAACAATATGGGGACTACATGGGCACACCAATAATAATAAGGGGCTACACTAGTATTGTAGGGACCTCACATGCCCCTATCCTTCAAATAAGTGTTGTCATCAACACTTGAGTAGTTCTAGATGTTTCTATATAAAATTCTCTGATGTCCAACCCATAATACTTCGAAATCTGAAGTATTTATACAATTATTTACATAAAAATATCTTGAAACAAAATTCAAAGTTTTGTTACAAAAATTCATAAAAATAGATCAAAACTACTAAAATATCATTTTACCGAGCTTTGTATTGTTCTAGGCATTCAGGTGTAACTGAGGCCTTGAATAAACACTTTTGTTAGTCCTGTTGACTAATGAACTGCCTTGATGTTCCATTTTTTCTGCATTATGTTATGAAAATTGTTGCAATGAATGTGCAATGTTGGCTTCTTTTGATACTTAAAACGTGCTAAAAAGGTCTTCATTGTCCTTTGAGTGGTGAAATGAGTGATCTGGTGCTCTGTGAATGGAATCCGTGGTCTTTTAGTTGAAAAATTACATGAAAAACAGTGAGAAATCGCGGTCAAGGGCATGAAAAACTGAACTGATATTGACTATCAGGAATAATTATGAGCCATTGATCTGGGTTGGTTGATCCAGGCCGATTATATATTGCAATCACAATAGGGAGAGGGGATCTAAGCCATGTTCCATAGTGTTCTGTCGATGGGATGGACCTGAAACTTTATCAAGAATAACTTTATAAAATATCGTACCTAGATGGGCTGGTTTCCATATCATAATTGCAATCAGGAAGGGGTACATGGGAGTGGGAACATAAAGTTAATGCGATCGTCGAGGGCCAAGACTTAATAACTGTGGGGTTTATCGGCTAGGGGGTTTATCGGTGAGCGAGAGTTATTGCGGGATGCGGTACTATTTGTAGGATGCGAGACTTAATGCGGGATGCAGGACTATTTGTGGGATGTGGGACTTAATGCAAGACGCATGATATCACAATTGGGAAGTGGTGAGGAGCACTGTTTTATAATTCATGTAATATACATCGATTGTACATTGCAAGCTTTAAAGGGATCTCAATATAGTTTAATGGGTGTGGCTAGATTTAAAACAAATGGACTTTCAACTAGATTTAAAACAAATGGACTTTCCGCTAGAGTTAATACAAATGGAATTTCGGTTAGAGTTGGAATTTTCAAAGGGATTTCGCATAAAGTTTCAATGTATAATACAAAATGGAAATGCGGCTAAAGGAGTATTCAAAGGGACTTCGAGATAAGGCTAGAGTTTGGGAATTAATATGAAATATGAGTGTTTCCAAGGGAAAAATGGGGTTTGACTTAGGATTTAAGGATATCTCAAGGAAAAAGGGGTTTTAGATGGAATAAGGGGATTTATGAGGGAAGGTTGAGGGATTTATATGAAGTAGGAATGGGGATGTTGGAACAAGTTAAAATTTCCTTGAACATATTTTTTCCTCTAATTACTATCCCCATAGTGAATAACCATAAGTGATGTTATGACTCTTTTGACCATTTTGATGACTTGACCTATTGATGACATCTAATGGAGTATGAAACCGACCATGAGATGAGACTGAGATGGTGATCAGGATATTTACTGATGACTCATCATAATGAGTGATGACACAACCAAAATGGCATTGGACCATGAAATAGAGGGAGTAGTAACATACCTAGACATATTACCTAGTGATCAAATTTTATTTGAAAATATAATTTGACCTAATAACCCTATCAACAACTTTGAAAGAGTACATTTTATCACTAGTGACTAGCAGGATTGACATACACTAACATTGGCTCCAGCCGAGGATCACAGCTCCTTTAGGAGGTGTCAAGAACACCATAGACCAAGTAGCCTCATCCATTGGGCATAGAATCCAAGACAAAATGACCAAACTCAAAACTGAAAACTAACCGACAAACTGAACTGACTTCAACAATAAAAGAAAATAAAACTGAATCTTTCAAACCAGTAGCTGGTTAAAGAAGCCTTATGGCCTTCTCCTCGGGCTTCAAGCTCCCATGATAGCTACTTCACACTCTAACATGAAATTAAACTGGTATGTACAATGATAATGAAAATTTTTAGAAATTCATCAAGTAAGGTAGTGCTTGAGAAGCCTACCATTGAATGCTCCCCCTGAATAATCTTGTCCATTCATTTCTTCTAGCAGATAGGCATTCATGCTTCTCAAAGTTGAGATTTTGTATGGTTCTTTCCACAAAATTTCAAACTTACTGTGCTTTCCCTTCTCTTCATTCCATGCATCCCAACAAAGAACTATATCCACCATGTTGAAATCATCTACTTTAGTCTTTCGGTCATAAATCTTCTTTATTCTTTCTTGAAGTTTAGAAGTATTCTGAAATACTTCCTCCCTGGTTCGCTACAAATGAATCATCTGATTTATTCTTCATTGCACATCATTTGGTTCACTTCCAACTTCCTGCAAAATCTTCATGACCAGGACAATAAGAGAAGTAGGAAATACAGTATCAATCCCATACACAAACTAAAAAGGTGACATACCTATGGATTTCTTGTTACTTACTCTGTCCGCCCATAAAGCATTGATAAGCTTTTTATGCCAGTTCTTCTTGTTGACCTCTAACATCTTCTTGATTATATTGACCAATGGTTTATTGGAAGATGCAACCAGTCCATTACCTTGTGGGAAATAAGAATTTAAATGCCCCAACGTAATATGATACCTTTCACAGAATTCCATCATCTTTTTAGACTTGAAGGCATCGGCATTATCGATGATTATCTTCTACGGGCAACCAAATCTTGACAAGATATTAGATTTAATGAATTGAATGACTATTGAATCAATAGCTTGCATGGTTGGGATCACCTCAATCCATTTTGTGAAGTAATCTATGGCTGTTGAGATTGATTTGTGTCAGGATGAAGATGAAGGATGGATCTCCCCAACAAAATCAAGACCCCACTATTGAAATGGTGCTGAGACTGAAATGGGCTGCAATGGCAATGGTAGCAGTTTCCTTTTCCCCTGAAAAATATGACGTTCATGATAACCCATCATAGTTTTATATACATCAGCAAAAATAGTTGGCCAATAAAAACCAGCCCTCAAAATTTTGTTGCCTGTGGTTTTCCAGAGGAGTTGACCGCCACAATATCCCTTGTGAAAGTCACTCATCACTTCCTTTGCCTCACTTTTGACAAGACAATTCAACAACATACCATTTGGATCCTTCCAAAATAAGACAACATCAAGGATGCAATAATTTGAACTTTTAATTTCAATGATCTACTCTTATGTCTTGGCACTTCTGGTGGAGGATTCAAATGTTGGAGTACATAGACAATGTCAATAGACCAAGGAGATGAAGTAAACATTAGTGATACCTGTATCGGCATATCTTCCACTTCTTCTTCAGAGAGGGCATCAATTAGATTGATATCCAATGCGTGCAAGTTAGTGTTGGGCACGGATCCCCCAAGGGAAGTTTTGGAGCTTAGAGCCCAGATTTTGATCAAAGATTGTAATTTTGATGTAAAGACTGCATTTTGTGGGCGCGGAGCGCATAGTTTATAAAAGAGTCACAGGGTTATCCACCTTTAGTTTTGTTATTGTAATGTCAACTGTAGAGATCTACCAATGGTCCACGGACCATGGGATTGTATAAATAGAGCAAGTCTCTAAGTAGTTAAGAGAGGAATGGATAAGAAAAGATGAACATATGATGTATGCAAGATAGATCTGTGGAGTAAAGTTTAGTTTTTGAGTTGTAGAGTAGGAGAAGGCTCTGCAGTTGAGTGCGCAAAGGCCTAGTAGTTCACAGCTGAGTGCGCAGACTCCTACAACTGAGTGTGCAGGGCGAGTCGAGTCTGTAACAGTTGGAAGTATTAATAAAGAGAAGTTCCCTATCATTTCTGTTTATTTATTTCCTATTTTATGCATCTGTTATCTTGGGTATGAAATTCACTTTTAATACTTATATGATGCATGAATGTGTATAATTGTATTAATTAAGTGAATGCAAGATAGAATATTTGTTTACGCGAAGTTAACTAAGATCTGTTAAGAGGATAAGCAAGATACACAATGTAGTTTGAGGAAATAGTGCAGTTCACTGCCCTAGCAGCGCGAAGGCATCTTAGCCCTTGGTTAGGGCTGCATGAAAGATGATTATAATAGATCATGAAGGTATTGAAGGTTGGGACAGTGCGTGAAACGACCTGCACGAAGACAGGTCTAGTTGGACTAAATCGACATCTCAAACATCTCAAGGGTGCGGAAACTTGGTTCCAACATCCCCCCGTACTGCTTCAGGTGCCGAAAGGGCCAATAGTGTAGGGATTTGTTTGGATAAATAACTCCGAACTTGGGTTAGGCCACAATAAGCCAACAAATGGTTCCATTGCGGGGACTGGAATCTGCATAGAGATGTTTGTTGTCGTATCATTGGAATCCAACTAAGAAAGAAATTGAAGGCTGGTTGGACAAAAGAATTCACGAGTTCGTAGTGTAGGAGAACAGGAACCAGCGACTGTCAAAAGAAGAGTGGTTAGACTGCTACCTATACACAGAGATCCACAAGATCTTCTTCACGTCCTTCCCTACTGAGCTATACGAGTGGATCATGAAGCTAGCAGATAGCCAAGGAAGGTGGAAGCTTGACGGTCCTATTGTGTGGACCCTAGAGTTACTGTGAATGTTGGAAGCATTGGAGGATAATCACGCGCGCTATTGATCATTGGCTCGATTGTATTATAGGATGATTCATTACTGAGTTTGTGGTTGACACCTCAGTTAGCTACAGCGAGGCAGAGTGACGCTTTCTCAAAGGATAATGAGGTAAGTACGTAAAGTATTTGAATACTTCGATTAAATTGATATTTTGTGAAAAGAGGGTTATGCAGTTACCTTGATGTTTGGGGCTATGAAAAGTGGAAAAGGTTACAGGAATGAAGGAAATAAGGAACCAGAAACTAGCCCCTTGATTTCATCTCTGCAAGGGACGAGGAAGAGCTCGCGAAGGTCTCACCGCAAAGTGAGATCCATCTGATAAGGAAAATAATTCCATGAATACCACCTCCACCCACACCGCCACTAGCTTCACCACCATCAGCTCCATCTTCACCCGTACCACCTCCACCACCACCATGATTCAATATGGAAAGCACAGTGAAGTTGCCTGTGTTCAAAAGTTTGGTAAATGAGGATCTAGACCAATTCTAGTTCATAGTAAGGGTTTTATGGGAAGTGCAAGGAGTTACAGATGATAATATAAAGAAAGCGACACTAGCTAGCGCCCTACAGGACTATGCAATGACCTATTATATTAAGCACTCCAATGATAATCCAAATGCGGGAATCACAGATATCCAAGCAGCACTAAATAGAGAATTTACCAGGCCGAAATCTGAAGCACAGTTGATCATTGGATTCAAAGAAATCATGATGCTACTAGGCGAGACTCTTTAGGAGCTGGATCAAAGGCTGAAATGTATGATTCGCGAAGCTAATATGAATATGATGGATGGACAACATCGTGAGTGGTTTGTAGCTTCGCTAATGCCACATTTAAGGAGTGCGTTATCACAGCAAAAGATAACAACTCACGTGGAGGCCTTAGAGATTTCTATGAGGCTACATGAGACCCCGATGCAGGATTCTAACTTAGGAGTTCAACAAATCCACACGTAGCTGAAGAATTTATGCCTTGAGATGTAGAGTTTGAAATAGGACAGGATAGCTCGACCAGAAGTGCACGAAGAGGTATGGTGCATAAAATGTAAGGGTCAAGGTCATGACAAGGACCACTACTCGATTTTCACAAATTACCTTGCAAGAGGAGGACCGATGTCCTTAAGACCAGAAGCGCAAGAAGGACCTATCATGGCACCTGTTTTCTGGTGCGTGATTTGTCAAATAACAGGAAAACATGCCATGAACAATTTTCACTTGTCACAGAAGTATACACAAAATTCGCAACAGTTGTTCTGAAACTTTTTTAGGTCAGTGGGAAATGATGAGTGCACTTGTAGAAGCTATGAGTTGATGATGGATTTAACTCCCACCTACAGAGTTCAGGGCGAAACGTAGCCCTTTGACCAAAATACAGGAATGACACGAACATGATTTCAGGGGCATAGACGAGGCCGAGGCAGAGGAGGACCTGGAAGAGGTCGCGGACAATTGATATGCTACAATTGCGGAGGGCCAGGACATTATGCCCATGATTGTATGAATCCAATGCACTCGTTGTGTTTTTATTGCACCCTGTTTGATCATGAGACAAAAGATTTTCCTACGCTGATAGCTAGGATACGCGACGAAGGAGCGCCACCACCTCCCCCAACTCAGAATCTGCAGATGATGAGGTCTGAGCCACGTGAGGAAGATTTGAATGTGAACATTGTGCTCTGAAGTGGAATCACGGTGGGAGATGACAAGGGAAAATAGCCAGAAGCTAGTACTTGGGTTCGCAAAACTCCGGTGAAAGAAGCAGAGTTTGATTTGGAGCGCACTTGGGAAACCTTCATGGAATCTAAGAAGAGATTCACTGATGCCTCCACTTTAGGAAGCAAAGATAATCCAGAGTCGGAGATGGACCCATCTATGCTCACAACGTTCCTGGAAACGTGTATGAAGCTACTGCGCGATAGTAAGGTGGTGAAAGGGTTATAGAAACTCATCAATATATGCATTGGGACTGCGCCAGGAGAACCATGCGTAGTCTGGAAGATCGGAAATCATAAGACAAGAATGGGAAGAGAAATGAGACTTACCGCATAGATTGAAGAATATGAGATGGATCAAGTCATCCTAGATTTAGGATCAGATGTGAATGTTCTGCTGAAACATACATGGGAGCGAATGGGGTGACCTACGCTGCAGTGCTCTCCAATTCAACTAAGGAAGGCGAACCAATAGAAAATAATACCCATGGGGCAATTATAGGGAATAACTGTGGATATTGAGGGAGTAAGCGCATTGGCAGACTTTGAAGTGATAGAGATTGTTGATGACAACAATCCATACCCTGCGCTCTTAGGAATTCATTAGGCCACTGACATGAACAGGGTGATCAATATGAAAAACCAAAAAATGATTTTTCAAAATATGTCACTATGCATAATTGTACCCTTGGACCCTATTGAAGGATCACACTATACGGAGCCAGTGTGTGACTATGAAAGTGATGATGATTTAGACTGCATCTATAAGATAAAAATGTGAAACCAGGAGTGGGTGAATCCCACTTTGAATGGGAGGATTGCATGGGAGTGTGAAAGTTCTTGTAATTCAGATTCGGATGAGGAAACATAATGATGGCAGAATTGGTTACATGAGGTAATTACACTGAATTGTAATATGATGACAAGGTCGCTGCGTTGTGTATCGACAGAAGTAAGATACCTACCTACTTATGATGGTTTAAGTGAGGTAGATACCTTCTTGGACAAATTTGAAAGAGAAGTACTGAAAAAGCAATGATTCCAGGTCTTGGATTGGGTACTACACGCTATGCCATCGAGATGGTGGGGTATGCACAAAGGGAGCTTTGACGATTGACACGAATGTAGGGGAATGATGTGCACACGATTTGGGAAGCCTAGGCTATGATTGATAGATAATTACAATGGACAGGATGGTTTGCACGCGCATATGGCGATGCAGGTGTATGGAAAAGAGCCCCAACCTGCGCGGATGTACATGTACTCTACGCTGAAATACATGGTCAATAAGCATGTGTTGGGGGGGGGGAGCTCATAGATGGTTCTTAATGTTGGGAAGACATTATGCCTGAAGAGAAATCGCACAGAAGATTCTATGTGCAGAAGAGTTCACCAAGGTATGCAACACACTAAACAAAGTATGCAATGCATAACGAAGTGATTGGGACCTGCAGGTACCTATAGTATTATGGGCTTATAGGACGACATGCAAGAAATTGATGGGACAGACACCTTTCAAGCTTGTCTATGGAGTGGAAGCCATAATGCCTATGGAATACATCATGCCTAGTCTGTGCATAGTAGCACTCACAAGTATAATGGATCACGGAGCCCTCGAGGAGAGGCTCGCGCAGTTGGAGGAGCTTGAGGAAGAACAATTTTTGGCTGGATTTCACCAGCAGGCCCAAAAGCAGTGTGAAAAGGCTTGGCACGATCGACATATTAAGTTGTGCACCTTCAAGGTGAATGATTTGGTGTTGTTGTATGATAGTACGCTCATAAATTCCTAGTGAAGCTCAGAATGCATTGGCTGGGACCGTATGTTATTAAGGAGATCATAGATGGTGGCGCAGTGCAGTTGGTAAAGTTAAATGGAGAACTCTTCCCAGGAAAAGTCAATGGTAATCGTTTGAAGACATACATAGGGGGCTCGGCCATCTGACTAGCCGATAGAAGCACAGTCTTAGTGCTCCAGGTAGTTGAAAGGAGGTGTGGGACTCTAAACTACTCTACCTGGGGACTTTGCGATGATAGAACTACGCGCAGTAGCGAAGTGTCCCAGGGTCCGCAATAGCGCGAGGGTAGTTGCGCTGCTGTGTGGGTCAGCTAGAAAGTGACTGTTACAGTCACTATTCATGATATGATGCTTAGTTTGAGACCAAATGGAGAGGGCGATAGGCATTTAAGGCGAACTTTATGGGATAGATTCTTGAAAATCTACCACCAATCGAGCATTAATGGATCGAATGTGGGGGGAATGGTCGAATTCAAATTGAAAAGGTGTTATAAATTACAAAGGGTTGTCCAACGAACAACACTTGGCAATTTGAGGATTGAGTTGTTGCGTGCACAGACATTCATGAACCCAGACTTTTTCAATCTTCTGAAGGCGAATTTGTTGCTTGAGCAATTACCCGAGACGTTGAGAGAATTGTGGAATCACACTATGGTAGCACTTGAAGAAGAAATGGATACCTAAGTAATGACCACCGAGGAAGCTGTGCAGGCCATTACAGAAGTGGAAGCCCCAGAAAGTGCCGAGATAGTCGCAAAACTCCCTAAATCGCCATGCATGTCGAGACCCAAGAAAGTCAAGCAAGCCATGGTACCGGTGTGCGTATCACCTAGGAATCAATTAAGAACTAAGCTTACCATGGAAGAAAAAGGGAAGGCTATCAATTTGGAGGCCGATGAGGAGGAAGAATTTTAAGAAATCCTAGTAGAGGAGGAGGATGTAGAAATGGAGGTTGAAACCTAGGGTGCAGACCCTCTTACCAGGTTGCCCGCATATGTTCCTCTGTGAAAGGGTAAAGAAAAGGTGCCCAAATATATAGATGAGGGAAAGAGGCCTCTAAAGAGTCCACTACTCCCTAATGAAATTATTTTTGAAGGAGTGCACTTGGGACGAGTTCCAGTGCTAAAGTTTGAGGATTGGGATCTTGTTGACCATGAGAAGTTCTTGCATCTTGTGACCACGCAGCTCATGCGGTAGAAGAAAGACACGCCGACTAGAATCATAGAATTGGAGCCACGTAAATCGCTGAGAGGAGTTGAGAAAGCATGGTTGCTAAACCTGCTCTGGTTGCCACATTACTTTCACGCCCCAATGACCATTTTTGTCATGAGGAAACTGCTCTGCCTAGTACATGTGTTGCCACATTACTTTCATGTCCCAATGACCATTTTTTTCATGAGGAAACTTCTATGCCTAGTACATGATGGGTGCTTATGGCTGGAGGAGCCCATCCCCATCACAGACCATTTGATTCACAGAATTACCCAGCTCCCTTACAAAGGGGAGGACCCATCAAACATCTCGGAGGGAAAGAGAGATGATTTGGCCATCGCGAAGGCCATGAAGAAGAAGTTTAAGCTGGAGAAGAAGAAGAGAGGGTAAGTCATTTCTAGCATCAACAACCTTGTGGTTAAATTCGCAACGTAGATATTGGCAGGGAAGGTTATGTGGAAGTGCCGCATAGATGAGGTGCCTGTGCCAGTGGTTACACTAGCAGTGCAATGTGCAGAAGGGGTCCAGTTCAACTGGGAAAACTATTTATGCAGTGAGTTCCTTGAGAACTGTCGTGAGGCATAGGAGCAGGGAAAAACTTTTCACTATGCGTGGCTTCTGTTGTCAATAGCACTGGTGGCATGGGAATTTCCTGAAGATAACAGTTCTTGATGATTGCGTAGGACCTTTTGGAGGCAACGAAGTACAATTTGTCATGGGAAGCCAGGGATGCACAAAGGTTAAGGGACAACAAAATATTATGGGTGCTCATGGAGATGAAAATTAGAGTGGGGATTAATCGCAAGCCACGGTTATAACCCACGGTCTACAATAGTTTCCAGTGCTTCATGGAGTTTAAGGCAGATTTTCACCATGTCTACCTCAGAGCACGGAAGGACCCCATGAAGATATGGTGCGAGTTACTCTATCTGGAGACAGATGATGTCATATCTATGGTCCTTGAGTCATGGCCGTCGGAGTGGCGTGCCCCAACTAGCTGCACGGTGTAAGCAGAGAAGTCTGTTGTGTAGCGGAAAAAGGAAGAGGTGAAATTGCAGATGGTGCAGTTGGCAAAAAAGCGTAGAAACGAAGTAGAAACAACTAACGCTCAAGTGGTGTATGATGGTGCAAAGTTGGCAGAAGAGCAGCAGAAGGCAGCAGAAGAAGGGAATGAAGGACAGAAGTCACCTTCGCCTGAGCCAGAGACCGATACAGAGCAAGGTGGCGCGGACCCACAGACAACGTCCACTCATTTAAAACATCCGAGCCCAAGAGAGTGGGTAGGGCCGCGAAAGAAGTCAAAGGCTTCAAAGACTTCGTTCGACCCGATCACCCTCACTGAGGGAGATCTACACAACATTGGCGAGATGGTGAGGGACGTCACCGCAAAGGCCCTCCAACATTTCGAGGATGAACACCAGATGGTGTTGTGGGATCTTCGAGCACAGATACAAGAGTTGCAGGTGCGCACTCCATAGGATGGCATTGTGTCAACCAGCCTCGTAGTAGGCAAATCCATAACCGAGGAAATGCTGTGGGCCCAGATGACCAACACCATAGTGCTGCTAGATAGCACACTTATAGAAAATGAGGCCGACAGGCCTATGGTTAGTGGGTTAAAGGGTATCAGATTAAACGTGTTTGCACTCCCTTGGGAGACACTCTATATTTTGCAGGATGGAGTTACTACAGAACTACAAGTTAGGGAGGGTTGTGCGCTCCAGGTAATGAAAAAGTAGCGCATCAAAATTGAACAGTTGAGCTTGCAACACGACGAGGTAGTGGTGCAGAATAGACAAATGGTGCATGTGGTGGAGGAAGCCTGCCAGAGGTCTCAGAATTGGCCATCCAAATAGAAGAACCAATGGAGGTGTGTGTCCAAAAATTAGTAGCAGGGGTGAGCAAGGCAAAGGAAGAAATGGCCAGGGTTCAGGTGGAGCTGAACCTTTAGATAGTAGAACTACAATTGAAGGCGCAACCTTCAACTCTGTCGGAGGTTAAGGAGCAGCGTGCCATCACCATGACAACAACAATAGAAGAGGTTAATAGTGTAGTGACAGACTACACAAAGCTGTTAAGTAGTCGTTTGAGGTTCTCACTATCCTGCAGGAGGACCAGAACATATAGTGCCTAGAGACAGAGGCTCGCGAGGATGGAACAAGCTAAAGCGCTCAAGGAGAAAGTGGATGCTACTTGGCATAAGGAAGCAATTTTGAAGGTGTGCTTACAGTCATGGATTGATGAGGTGTACACCATTACAACCTACATTGAAGCAAAGAAAACACAGCTGCAAGCAAAACATGAAAGGATCTAGGGTAGCAGTTCAGCCACAGTGGTCACTAAATGACGCGTCGAGGAAGTACAACAGGAAGCTGCTTAGTGTGCTGCCGAACTTGCAGTGATCCAATCAGAGTTGGGAGGTCTTTGTGCAAAGATCTCTGCACCAACATAGTGACTTAAGGGTGATTCATGATGTTTGTGTTGGGGGCCTATTGGGTGTGGGATTCCCCAAGGAAATTTTTGGGGCTTAGAGCCCAAATTTTGATCAAAGATTGTAATTTCGATGTAAAGACTCCACATTTTGTGGGTGTGGAGCACGTAGTTTGTAAAAGAGTCATAGGGTTGTCCACCCTTAGTTTTGATATTGTAATGTCGGCTATAGAGATCTACCCATGGTTCGTGGACCATGGGATTGTATAAATAGAGCACGACTCTAAGTAGTTAAGAGAGGAATGGATAAGAAAAGATGAACATATGATGTATGCGAGATAGATCCGTGGAATAAAGTCTAGTTTTTGGGTCGTAGAGTAGGAGAAGGCCCTGCAGCTTAGTGCGTAGAATCCTAGTAGTCCCTGCTGAGTGCGCGTACCCTTGCAACTAAGTGCATAGGGTGAGTCGAGTCTGTAATAGTTGGAATTATTAATAAAGAGAAGTTTCCTATCATTTCTGTGTATTTATTTCCTATTTTATGCATCTGTCATCTTGGGTATGAAATTCTCTTTAATACTAATATGATGCATGAATGTGTATAATTGTATTGATTAAGTGAATGCAAGATAGAATATTTGTTTATGCGAAGTTAACTAAGATCCGTTAAGAAGAAAAGTAAGATACGCGGTGTAGTTTGGGGAAATAGTGTAGTTCGCTGCCCTAGCAGTGCGAAGGCATCTCAACCCCTGGTTAGGGCTATGCGAAAGACGATTATAACAGATTGCGAAGGTATTGAAGGTTGGGACAGTGCATGAAACGACCTGCAAAAAGATAGATCTAGTTGGACTAAATCGACATCTCAGACATCTCAAGGGTGCTGAAAGTTGGTTCCAGCATCCCCCCATACTGCTTAGGGTGAGACTTCAATTCGTGCTCCGCGGGTTGATGCTGAAAGGACCAGTAGTGTAGGGATTTGTTTGGCTAAATAACTTCGAAATTGGGTCAGGCCCCCATAAGCCAATAGTTAGATCTGGCCATGAACTTTGCCAAACCTTGTACCTTGATTAGCTTTGTCAGTTTTATCTCTAGATAATATTCTAGCATCATTACGATCCATTTTCCCCACCTACCTTCTGGATATGTCTACATGAGAACATCCTTCACTGCTGCAGTTGGAACATAAGCCAGAATGTGTGAATGCAGAATGTATACCCGAAAGTCCTTTAGAGATTTCACCAAGGCTAAAGCGTGTTTCTCAATAATGTTATATTTTAGCACTTTATCTCTTATAGTTCGAATGAAAAAGGCTATGTCTTGTTTGGTTTTGTGGTCCTTTTTTGCATTAGGAGCAGCCAAAGTGTGCTCGGAAGAAAATGAAAATATGAAGAAATCTAAAGTATAATCAGGGCTGACCAAGGTGGGAGCACAAGACAATGAAAATTTAATTGCATTGAATGATTTCTTTGCATCTTCTGACCATCTTACATCACTGTACTTCTTCAACATATTAGTTATCTCTCTCAAGTGTTCAACAAGGTTAAGGATGAATGTCCTCAAAAAGTTAATTTTATCATATATTGAATCTCTTTTTTCTTTTTCTTGGGAAATCTAACTCTTGGATTGCTTCAACTCTTGCGGGGTTGGTGTGAATACCATCTTTTGAAATAATGTGCCCCAGTAGTTTTCCCTCCTCCATGGAAAATATGCTCTTCTTTGGATTAAGTGAAGTGCTAAATTTCCTGCATCTCTGAAAAACAATCCTTAGATGACGCAAATGCTCTTCATCAGATTTGGAAAAAACTGTAAGGTCATCCAAGTAAATAACTAGAAATACATGTTTTTCATTGGCAAAAGAAATAGCCATTGCTCGTTGAAATATAGCCCCTACATTATTGAACCCAAATGGCATCTTGGCGTACATAAAAGTACCCCACGGTGTCGTAAAGTTTGTTTTCAATTGATCATCTTCATGCACCAAAATTTTGTTGTATCCAGAGTATACATTAAGAAGTGACATCCTTGAAGCCCCAACTATCCTCTACAAAATATGGTCCATATTCAGAAGAGGATAATTTTCCTTCACGTACACTTTGTTCAAATTCCTGAAATCAATTCAAAGACAAATCTCCTTCGTATTTTTCCTTATCGACACAAGATTTGACATCCATTTAGAAAAACGAATAGGAACTATGGTACCACCTTTGTAAAGTCTATTTACCTCTTTCTCAATGGATGGCAGCAATTTGGGATTAATCCTCCTCGGTTTTTGGTGGAATGGCTTTTGATCAGGCTTGACTGGTATAGCATGCTGGATGATGTTCTTTTCATACACCTTTAGATCTGAATAGTCCCAAGAAAATCCATCAGAAAATTCAGCCACTAAAACAATGTACTTACCTTTCATATCAGGGGATAGAGATTTTGACAAGTTGACCATTTTTGGCTTATCAGCTACACCAATTTTTATATTTTCAACACCTATTTCTATGGGGACTATTGTTGGATTTTTGGTGACATCGTCGCGATCAAATAACTCTTCCAAAGGCATGTGACCTTGTGGAATGTTATTGAATTTCAAGTGCAACACTTCAACCTTGGTGGCCTCAATTTCATGATCATTCTCATCATACACATCATCAATATGGGAATGCAAGAATTCATCCTCCATTTGTAGAAAATTATTAATTTGCTTATCATCCCAAAACACCTACCAATATCTCAGATTGTCAGGGACAACCAGATGATGCTTGACATGAATTGAAAACTTCTTATTAGAGTGGATGGGGATCTTAAACATGCTTGCTACAATGGCAAGGGAATCAACCATAAAATTCTGACTTCTAGGAATCAAAGATAATGTATATTCTGAAAAAGTTTTGAGAATATCAAGGAAAATGTTTCTATAAGCTCGCATCCTTGGATGCTTGGCCTGGTACTCCCCTTCTACCTATTTAATTACCAACTCAGAGTCGCCATAGACTGAAATCTTCTTTTCTCCCAGCTTTTTGAGAATTTTAAGGCTGACAATCAATGCTTCGTACTTTGCCTCGTTATTTGAGCAATCAAAAGCAAACTTATATGAGCTTAATATTACATTGAGAGGGACTTTACCTAACTGATGCAAGGTTCCATGGATCCACATGCCAATCCCAGCTCCTTTCATTCCCAATGCTCCGTCAAATTGCAGGGTCCAAAGACCATCTTCTTCATCAGGAAACAAAAATTTGTAGGGCTTATTTATTGACTTATTGGAGGATGACTCGCTGTCTCGACAATTTCTGTTTCTTGCAGTGATTCAATAGTATTTTCAAGTGAAATTTCAGGCTGCAAACAGTCTACATCCTGTTTCTCTTTTTCTGCAATCAAATCCTTATGTACACTACTTATAACTACTGAAACTTATGAAATTTAAACAATCTGACTGTCATCATCTACTAAACTCATATCATTATACAAAATAAAGGACTTTGAGTTGGTATGTACAACATGTATAGGGTGATTATTAGGTCTCTCTTTGCTACTAATCATAAACTTCATCTTTTTCTCTCGGTACAATTTTCTAAGTTGCCCAAACACTGGTATAGTAGCATAAAAGAAATAAAGTTGTAGGTTGACTTTAAACTTTGCTCCCCAAGACCGAGAGAGAAGCATGCCAAACTGTGGAGGAATATTAGCAACAAACACATCCATAAACACATTCTTTGCTGGAATCTGGTCCATAGACACTACCATGTCTTTGATAAGATCGAGACACTTCACTCTTCTCGAATCAAAACAATAGAGATCATGATATGGTTGGGAGATATCCAATCCCAGTTTGTCCATAATGGTTTTAGGCATAAGGTTGTGTGAGGCCCCATAATCTAACATGGCATTATGAAGGATAAAATCACGGAGTTTCATACTAAGGTAGAATGGTGGGACTTCACTATCTTCTTGACTCCCATCTAGGGTTGGATCAAATAGAATTGCAGGGTCATCATCAATGACATTAACCATATCTGACATCTAATCTACCTTTAACATCTTGGCAATCTGAGACTTATATTTATCATTCTTGACTAGTTCAATTAGAGGGATAGAAACTTTCAACTTAGAAATTTCATTCTCTAAACTAAATAAGTTAGATTTCTTCTCTACCTCTTTTGAAGTAGTGTCCTTCTTTTCAGGCTGTCCTTTGGTATAAGACTCATTTCTCTAACCTTCACTTTGAGTCTTCTTATCCTTCCTTGTATTGTTGGTAGAGGCTTCATTTGTCTCGTCTTGACTTAGAATAACAACCTCCTTTTCTTTGTTTTGATTAGCAGGGGTTGTTTCTTTGTCTTCAACATCTCTCTAAGCACTTTGCCTCTTCTGATTCAATGTAACAAGCACATTTCTGCTCCTCAAGTTTTACTTCTTTTGCATATGGCTGAGAGCATTCCGATAACCTTCTTGGCATTCTTCAGTCTGCACTACCATACATCATCATTTGAGAGGACAAGTTGTTGATCACTTGGTGCAAAAGAATCTTGAGAGAATTGATCTTCCTTAGTTAGAAAAATAGGTAGTTGATCATGCTAATCCTCCTCAAAGAAATAGTTTTCTTCAACAATCTCTTCTTCTTCTTCTTCCAGGCCTTGAGTGTAATTTTTCTGAAACGAAGTTCTAATTTACTGTTATCCCTGAGGATCTTGATTCTTCTGTTCTTTCTACTTATTTATGAATTGTGACTATTGTTGACCCCTATAATTTGGATTCCTTATTGAAGGCTCTGTTTGTCGGTCTGCAATGGTCATTCTCTCCATATTTTTTTTCCATGGTTTTTATAAGAGTATTGATTTTACCATTAGAAGAAGAGGAGGAGTCCTCTTTTATGGTAAATTTCTTCTCCAGCTTTATTTTGGATTTCTTAATCAACAAATTGGCTTCAACACTCACTGCATTTATCTACATGCCTTCTAAGGTTGCAGAGTTTATCTCACTAAGATGATAAGCCATGTCTGGGTCAAAGGCTTCAGGATAGTGGAGGAGTGCTAAACCAGGGGGGAGGTTTCATGTCATTAGGGATAGAATTGTACAACTTGTTAAATCTAGTTGTGAACTCCTACACTATTTCATTTGGATTTCTCTTCATGGAGTTTTATTCAACCAAAAACTATAATGAATTCTTCTTTTCTTCCCATCGAGCTCAAAACAAGTATGTCAGCTATCGAGAGCTGTTGATGGAACCAATTGCCAAACCACGAAACCACTTCTTAACTTATCTGGAAAAGATTTGTGCTATAATTATCATTTTATCTTCCTCACCATCAACCTTGCCAAGATCAATGAAATCCACCAATTTGTCAACATGCTATTGAGTTGTGATTTCTGAAGTTCCATATAAAAGAGGAAGTTGTTGGCCATAGTTTTGAGGTAGGGCAGCTAGTTGACCAGGTAATGCTAGAGGGGAAAACCCTGCCATGACTACTAGAGAAAGTTGTACATGAACTACAACTGGTTGTGTTGATGGGGATGATGATATCAATGGAGGTGGTGGTGATGGATTAGAAATGATAGATGATGTGGCCAATGTATTTGGAGGTATGGTAGAGGAAGTAGCAACAAAAATATTCTCAATTTGATATTGAATGTAGGCCTTTTTGGTTGTGATATGAAGCTAGCCAACTAGACTTTGGAGCTTATTAAAGTTTGACCAAAGCTCATGATAAGATTTAGAAAACAGGGATTTAGAATAAGGCAGGTAAGAATCAAACTTGATAGGATCAAATACTACCTCTGAAAGGAAAGATTCATACATTGATCGGGAAAGAGATAGCTCAAATATTACCTCTGAAAGGAAAGATTCATACTTTGATCATGAAAGAGATAGCTCAAAATGGATATCAAAAGAAAGAACTTTGACATTATGCAATTGATCAAGCAAAGAAGTAGTTCTTACCAATTTACGAGCTCCACTTTTGGGAAGAGGAGATTTGAGTTTCTTTAGCAGTTTGTCCGGATCATCAACAACAGGAGGTGGATTTGGGTCAGGATTTGACCTCATGTGTCTTTAAGGTTCCAGAATTTTCCACCTTAACTTGATGTGGTTTAGATCAACCTTCTTCGAGTAATGGAACTTGTCACCCATAGGACCAATCTTGAATGCACTTGTAGAACTAATCCCAGGGAATATCACTCGTTTCCCTGGCAACGACTCCAAAATTTTATCCTCGATAATATCCTAAGGCCGAGAAAGGAGATCGAAGGAGATAACCTCATCCCACTTAGGTTTCAACAGCTAGCCCTACTAAACCAGAGAGGACTCTCTCTATAAAGCTCACAGCCAAATATGATTGGAGTGGGAAAAATATATTAGGCTAGGTATGTTCAAATCTAGGGTTTTAAAATTTAGAGTTTTGCTAGATGAGGAGTCAAAATCAAGGAACTAGGTTAGGTCTCAAGGGTTCAGTTGCAAGAGATATAAAGGAGTAGGGTAGGTATGCCTTTGTGATAGTTTGGGGTTTTGTCGATATAGCGTAGGGTGGAAAAGAGAAGATTCAAAATGAACATGGAAAGCATGAATTCATTTATTAGAAAAAAAATAACATAAGCATGAAATTCCTAACAAAACAGAGCTTACATTTAATAATTCTATTTAAAACCTCTTAGGAAAATCATTGAAGAGAATAGATATGGAAAGGAGATGAAATTATCATTGATATAAGCTATTAACAAAAGAAAAACATTATCACAAACTCATACCACAAGAATTCCTAGATAATAACTGCAACTGGCCTTTGATTTCCTGTAAACGATGATAAGTACAAGCTCCAATCCTTCCACTCACTGATGTCCAACCCGTAATACTTCGAAATCTGAAGTATTTACACAATTATTTACAGAAACATATCTTGAAATAGAATTCATGATTTATTACAAAAATTCATAGAAATAGATCAAAACTACTAAAAATATCATTTAGTTGAGCTCTGGAGCTGTTCTGGGCATTCTAGTGTAACTGAGGCCTTGAATAAGCACTTCAGTTAGTCCTGTTGATTGATGAATTACCTTGCTATTCCATTTTTTCTGCATTATGTTCTGAAAATTGTTGTAATGAATGTGTAATGCTGACTTCTTTTACTGCTTAAAATAGGCTGAAAAGGTCTTCATTGTCCTTTGAGTGGCAAAATGAGTGATTTGGTGCTTTGTGAGTGGAATTTGTGGTCTTTTAGTTGAAAAATTACCTGAATAACAGTGAGAAATCGTGGTCGAGGGCGTGAATAATTGAACTGATATTGACTACCAAGAAGAATTACAAGTCGTTGATTTGGGCTAACTGATCTAGGTCGATTAGATTTGGGCCATTGAACCGAGCCGATTATATATCACAATCACAATAGGGAGAGGGGCTCTAATCCATGTTCCATAATGTTTTGGCGATAGGCTGAACCCGAAACTTTATGAAGAATAACTTTATAAAATATCGCATCTAGACGCACTGGTTTCCATATTTCATTCACAACCAGGAAGGGGTACATGGGAGTGGGACCATAAAGTTAGTGTGATCGCTGAGGGCCAGGAATTAATGGCTGCAGGGTTTATCGGTGAGCGATAATTATTGCGGGATGCGGGACTGTTTGCGGGATGCGAGACTTAATGCGGGATGTAGGATTGTTTGCGGGATGCAGGACTTAATGCGAGATGTGGGATATTGCAATTGGGAAGGGGTGAGGAGCATTGTTTTATAATTCATGTAATATACGCCAATTGTGGGCTACAGGCTTTAAAGGAATTTCAATATAATTTAATGGGTGTGGTTAGAGTTAAAACAAATGGACTTTCGACTATAGTTAATACAAATGGTCGACTAGAGTTGGAATTTTCAAAGGGATTTCGCATAAAGTTTACATGTATAATACAAAATGGAAATGCAGCTAAAGGATTATTCAAAGGGACTTTGGGATAAGGCTAGAGTTTTGGAATTAATATGAAATATGAGTGTTTTCAAGGGAAAAATGGATTTTTACTTAGGATTTAAGGATTTCTCAAGGAAAAAGGGGTTTTATATGGAATGAGGGGATTTATGAGGGAAGGTTGATGGAGTAATATGAAGTATGAATGGGGATGTTGGAACAAGCTGAAATATCCTTAAACACATTTTTTTCCTCTAATTACTACTCCCATAGTGATTAACCATAAGTGATGTTATGGCTCTTTTAACCATTTTGATGACTTGACCTATTGATGACATCTAATGGAGTATGAAATCGACCATGAGATGAGATTGAGATGGTGATCAAGATATTCACTGATGACTCATTATAATGAGTGATGACACGACCAAGATGACATTGAACCATGAAATGGAGGGAGAAGTAACATACCTAGACATACTAACCAATGATCAAATTTTATTTGAAAATATAGCAATTTGACCTAATAACCCTATCAACAACTTTGAAAGAGTACATTTAATCACTGATGATTGGTAGGACTGACAAACACTAACAGTGCCAATATTTTCCAACACCTTGTATAGACCATAGTACTTTGGTGATAATTTATTATCCTTCTTATCTTTCTTGAGGGATATTTATTTGTATGGTTGTATCTGTAAAAATACCCAGTCACCTACATCCAGAATTCTTTCCCTGCAATGGTGATATTCCTGTTGTTTCATTTGATTATGTGCCAAAGTGAGGTTATCCTTTACGAGTTGGATAACTTATTGTTGATTTGATGTGATCTTCCACTACTTGAACCTTGGAATTTTCTCTTAAAGATGATGTGATGGACGGTGGATGATATCCATAAAGTGTCATAAATGGGGTCATTTTTGCTGCAGTATGGAAGCAATTGTTATACCATTATTCATCCAAAGGTTACCACTTGACCCATTATGTTTTTTTATTAGATACATAGAAATGAAGATATCCTTCCAAACATTTATTCTCTATCTCATTTTTCCCATCAGATTGAGGATGATAAGATGAGTTATGAGCTAATTGAGTACCCAGACAAGAAAATAATTCTGTCCAAATAATTCTAGTGAAAATGGGATCTTTGTTGCTTACAATAATCTTTGGGTTTCCATGTAGCTTTTTAATTGTTTCCATAAATGTAGTAGCGAATGTAATGGCTTTAAATGGATGAGATAATGCATAAAAGTTTGCATACTTGGTAAGTTTATCAACTACCATCATGATGACACTTTTTCTTTTAGACTTGGGTAAACTTGTGATAAAATCGATTGAAACTTCCTCCCAATGTTGAATTGGAATGGATAAAGGTTGTAACAAACCCGAGGTTTTAATTGTCTCAACTTTATTTTGTTGGAAAACCAAACATTCTGCCAAAAAACTTTTGAATATCAGATTGAAGGCCATCCCAAAAAAATTCCTTCTTAACCCTCTGGTAAGTTTTTAAAAATACTGAGTGCCTTCCTAAGGGAGAGGTGTGCAATTCCAAAAGAATCTTTTGTTTGAGTTGGGAATTCTTACAAATATATAAGTGATATTTGTACCATAATGAATCATTTTTCCAGCTAAATGTATCAGATGTACCGGGATCTTGCTGCAACTTTTGAATGAGTGTCCACATTTCTTCATCATTCTTCCATTCATCCCTTGCTTTGGTTATCCAATCTGGTTGGATAATAGAAATGTCATAAAGCAACACTTCCACACCCTCATCCTTTCTTAAGAGTGCATCTATAACAAAATTTTGCTTCCCTTTCTTGTAGATGATTTCAAAGTCATAACCCAACATCTTTGTGACCCATTTTTGTTGCTCTTCTCAAGATAATATTTGTTCCAAAAAGTATTAAAGACTATCATGATCCATTTTTACCTTGAAGTGTCTTCCCATTAGGTAAGTTCATTATTGCACTAGTGCATGTAGTATTGCGAACATTTCCTTCTAATAAATAGGTTTGTGTAAATACTTTCCTTTGATTGGATGACTTTCAAAAGCAATGGGTCTTCCTTCTTGCATTAAAACAACACCGATTCCATTTCCCGAGGCATCACATTCCACAATAAAGTTTTTTGTTCAGTTTGGCATAGCTAAGATCAGTCCTTGGCACATTACCTCTTTAAGATGTTTAAAGGCCTTAATTGCTTATGGAGTCCAAGAGAATGCATCTTTCTTCAATGATGTTTTCAGAGGTGTTGTTATTCTCCCATAATTCTTAATAAACTTATGATAATACCTTGTCAACTCGTGAAATCGTCGCAGATGCTTTATGGTTGTGGGGATTTTCCATTCATTAATGGATTTAATTTTGTTAATGTTTACCTTAACACCCTGATGAGATACAATATGACCCAAATATTCCAACTCCTATACTCCAAAGAAACATTTGGAGGTTTTTGCACATTATTTTTTCTCCTCCAATATTTTTAACACCTTGTCAACATGATCCTTCCAAGACTTGCTATAGATTAGTATATCATTAAAAAATACTAACACAAATTTTCTAAGGAAGGGTTTGAAAATGGAATTAATCAAACCTTGAAATGTAGAACGTGCATTGGTAAGGCCAAAAGGCATGACCAAAAATTCATAATGACCCTGATGAATTCGAAATGTTATTTTCAGAATGTCTTCAGTATTCATTCTAATTGAATGATACCTTGAAAGAAGATCCAACTTGGTGAAGCAAAATTTTCCATGTAATTCATCCAATAATTCATCAATGACAGGAATGGGGAATTTATCTTTAATAGTGAGTTTATTGATTTTTGCATAATTCGGACACATGCGTCATGATCCATCCTTCTTGTGAACCAATACTACTGGAGCAGAGAAAGAAATTTGACTAGGTTGAATTATACTGTCCTCTATCATTTCTGCAACCATGCATTCAATTTCACTCTTTTAGTCATAGGGATATCTGTAAGGCCTGATGTTTGGAGGAACACTTCATGGAATCAAATGAATAGCATGATCATGGTTATGAATAGGTGGGAGGCCTTTGGGAGTCTCAAATACCTTGGAATGATTGTCCAAGACTTTTTGGAGATATGGATAAATAGATGATTTCGATATCTAAACCTCTAGTGAGCATAATTGTGAAATTACACCCCATTGTTATTTCTTTAGAAGATTTGTCATGCCATTAGAGTTGATTAGATTTCCTAGTTTCCCTTCGATACCTCTTAATTCAACTTCCTTTCCTTCCCAAAAAAAAATCAAGAAAAGTTCTTGAAAATGATAAGTTATCACACCCAAAGATTGTAACCACTGGACTCCTAGTACAACATCAGCGCCACCCATTGGAATGGAAAGAATTGAACTATTCAATACATATTCCCCCATGGTTGTCTTGATATTATGGCACTTTCTAGAGAAATTTATTGTTCCTCCATTCGCAACCATCACTTGACACTATGGTGTTGGATATAGGAAGCAATTCAATTCCTTCGCTATGTTACAATGAATAAAATTATGGTTACTACCCGAATCAATCAACACTGTTACCTTTTTCTTCTTGATATGTCCTTCTATCTTGAGAGTTTGAGGAGAGGTAATTCATGCCAATGCATTACAAGATATGGTCGGATTCATTTCTTCTTTCTCTTGGGTTGGTTCTTGGTGTATATCCTTTTCTTTTAAATTTTCTTGTTCCTTTTCTTCCTCCTCTTCACAATATATGTAAAATAATCCCATCTTAGCACACTTATGACCTTTGGTGTATTTGGTATCACAACTATAACAAAAACCTTTTGCTATTTTTCCTTCCAATTGTTGTGGTGTCAACCTTGTAGGTTGTGGAAGGCTAGGAGCAACAACACTTCCATATTTATAGTTGTGAGTGGCATGCTTCCTTGTTGTCATAATTTTGCTTTCAATTTTTCTTTCCAACCTGAATGCCTTCTCCAATGAATCAGGTTCCCAAAGGCGAACCTCATGTTGGATGTTATCCTTTAAATTCCCTATAAAGCAATCAATCCTACATTCCTCTGGAATATAATTTACCCTTATATTCTTTTTTTGGAAGTCCTCAATGTGCTTCACCATTGAACCCTTTTGTTTGAGATTTATCAGTTGGATAAAGAAGGTGTTTCTATTTGTATCCTCATAATGTTAAAAATTGACCAAGTGACAAGTGGTTTATGATAACAAAACCATTTATACCATATAAACTGATTGGTTTCTAAATATAAAGTTGCAATGTGTACCTTTTGTGTGTGTTGCGCATTATGGAGATCAAAATATTGCTCCATTTGTAGTATCCACGTTGTCGGATCCTTGCCATTACACTTCCTCATATTGATCTTTAGAATATGGTGGGTCTTCAATCCAATGTTAGAGTCTATGAAATCATGATTAACATTTCTTTTGTTCTCATCATGAGTTTCATGTAATACTTTTTCACCATTAGGGAGCATTTCCTGTAGCAAATTTGTCAAACCTTCCATGTCTTCTTTTAAACCATTCTTAAAATCTTCCAAGTTGCCTTTGATTTTTTCTTTTATACCATCCATATTAGCTTCCATGCCATCCTTCAAACCTTCCATGTCTATTTTTAAGCCATTTTTCAAACCATCCATCTTAGCTTCCATTTCATTTTGGGTTACTCTTTGCGAGAGCAAAATTTGTTGCACTTGGTCTCGTAATTTTGATATATCATGTTGCATTTTTTCCTCTTCTTCATGTGTCATAGTAGAGCTCTATGGTTTCTTACTAGGTGTTTCCATTTTCTTGCTTTGATTCATATTGGAATCAAACAATGATATTTATTCTTCACTATGCCCCTTGAATTACTTCAAATTGTTTTTTCAAACAAAACTTATGCAAATTTAAAAAAAATACACACCTTTTTCTTGCTTTGTAGGATATCGATATTGAATCTATTTTATCTCAGTAATTTCGTATCCCCAAGGTATGAAATTTCATCATGTGGTATCCCTATGATTCTTATTTCTAACCCCACAAATCAGACTGAGATTGGAGTCTTCCAGAAAGAGTTATGTCTAATCTCCCATGATGACCTGATTATAGACTAGTTCAGTAGAGCGAACTTGTATGGAGTGTCACATGTCATTGTGTCAACATTAGGCCTTGAAATTTCTGCACACAAAACAAAATTTTGTGCACTTTCAATCACTTTTTACAGAGTTGAAATTTGATTCCTGAAAAGAAAGTTATGACAATTTTCCTTAGGTCACCTATTTGAGACTGAATTTTGGAGCCTGCAAAAACCATAACTTCCTTGGATTATATCTCTGAAAATATAGCAAACTAAGACTTGAAATTTTTACACTAAGTTCACCACAATTTTTTCTCCTTGGACGAAAAAGTTAAGCTTATGAAGCCCGGTATAAAAAAAATTATAGTGAAAATTTTAGGATGGCCTATTTGAAGAAGCGAAATCGTAGAATCCAAAGTTCTGATACCAAATGTTATGCAACCAACTCACAAAAAAGAAGAAAAGATGGATACGGACTTTAAAAATAGCCTCTTTGAGAGGAAAAACTCCTTTACATCACATAATTGAAGAATTCTTGGATGATTCAAATGGAAAAAACTCCTTTCTATATACATGAGTCTAAGGGGTCACAATATAATCAGAGCCTAAATAACAATAATAATGTAATGGCACAACAATAACAATATTGGGATTCTATGGGGTAAAATAATAATACTATGGGGACTACATGGGCACAACAATAACAATAACGGGCTACACTAGTACGATAGGGACCTAACAATGGATGTGTATGCTAAGGAGAGGAAACACTCTCTCGCACTCGAAATTGCTCATGCATATAGACAATGGAAGAAGGGAATACATTATGTCTACTCTCTCATGTATATGATGAGGTAGCAATAGAGAGGATGCAGTGAGAACACTGTACGAAAATTTCCTCCAAGGGTGGAGGTGAGAAAATAGTGAGAGAGGAGTGATCATATTTTGTAGAATCCAACTGAAGAACCCAAATAGAGGCTTGCTGGGTAAAAGAATTATAGAGAGCAATGAATTTACTATAAGGTTGAAGAATCCACTAGAAAATTATGGATTGAAGAACCGACTAGTTTGGGAAGAGTCTCTTAGGTGCTTATGATAGCTCACAAACCACCAAGAGTTTCCTTAGGGATGAAGATATAGTGCTTGACTCATTGATGAACCACTTGGAGAAGTGATCTCTTTACCCATTAGTAGCTTTTCTAATGATGAACCTTCTCTTGTTGTGGATTCTCTTCTCCTAAAAGTGAGATGAAACTCTCTGTAATGTGATATCCTGGCATGAATATTAATTTTGTCTAAAGAATCAGAGGATATTGGATGGAAGCTCTTTTAGCTGGTGGATGAAGCCAGAGTGGCCTTGTGACATCCTATTTCAATTTTCTGGATTGGTTGAAGTTTCCTCTCAAAATCACTCCTCCTCAAGCATTGAAATCTGGATCAGGGGTGAAAACTAAAAGAAATTTTCGACGTAGCTCATCTAAGATTGGGTGGAGAGTTGGAGTCCCAATCTTAGTCACCAATCTATTTGGCCACATGAGATAAGTATTTTCTTATGATTTTCATATTTGAATGATATGTACATGTTAGTGTACTAAATATGGATCCTCATATGGATTTGAAATGTCGACATATTTCAAATATCATTGTGGAAAATCTAAAGCTTCTATCTACAAAAATAAACCACAATTTTATACAGAATCTACGATTGTAGACATAAGTGTCTTTACTAGGTATGGTGGATTGACCTAGAACAACATGAAGCAAAGGGAACAATGTCTTCCTTGAAGTAATTGGATGATGGGATGAAGCCTACCTGGAATTTGTCGCAAGATTCACTCCATCCTCAGCTTGTATGCTCCAATCCTAGCTCCGATCACGATAATTAGAACCTGCACAATCAAACAATACAAGGCAAAGATCTATGACATATATGTAGATCACTTCATTCAATGGATCAACATGGTATTGAAATATATGATATCATAACATCACATATCAGAAAACAATCTACTCTTTGTATTAATAGAAATGGAGAGGGTTACAACAAAAAATATGAGTTGATCTTGTAGAAGAGCTCCCCAAGTTGACTTGTCCTTTCCTTTCCACAAAGTATGCCTCTATTTCACCCTAGTGCATGGAATAATGACTCTCAAAGAAACAACATGAGGGCAGAATCAATATCTAAAAGCTAAACCCTTAACCATGGATGGATGTAAATATATAGGCAAGGGAGGTAGTTCATGAAGTCTTATCCATTTACCAATCTAGGCTTGAGATCCACTTGAGATGGGGGGATGAGCTCAAGGGATAAAAGGTGAAAAATTCAAGGTAGGATAGGATAAGATTTGAGACTCTTATCCAAGGTAAATGGTTGAAACAACCCTAGGAAGCTTCTAGAAGAGGAAGCTTTAAGATTCTTTTTGTTTTTCTTGAATTTATAGAATCAACGCACCCCCAAGACTAAGCAACTTGCTAGTGATTAGCATAGGTGCAGAGAGGGTCAACCTGGTAGTCAACGATGGTCCTTAAAGGGAAAGGGTGTGATGGGCCTTACAAGCTTGGAAACTCAACATCCAGGAGAAGAAACTTAGGGATTTAGTAGAGTCATGCTTAGGGATTTGTGTAGGGATGATGAAAATATGTTGAAGGATGTGACTTGATCCCGATTGAAAGCCTATTGACCAGATGTGACAAAATGGCCTATAACACGCAGGAGTCTAAAATCTAGCTTATGATGGTGTCGAGGAATGTGAATTTCTGCATGCAGGTGGGAATGTTTATCCTTGTGTTTGCTAAGGAATGGGAAATTTTTATGTTTAAGTCTAAGCTTAAACTCTATTGATTTTCTTGACTAAAAGAGATAGGTTCTTCTATGCTATGGTTGAAATCTATGTGTAATTATGAAATGATGTCTTGATTGTCTGGGACTACAAAAGGTTAGTTTCCCTGAGTTGTTTTGAGCATAAAATTCTTGCTAATAGCTAGAATGTATTAGAGGAATAAATATGTTGATGTGTTGGGAGTTAATACCTTGTGTGTATTCCTTGAATAATGTAAGTGTTTTGTTGAGAAGAAATGCACACCTAAATTGCGATCGGGAAGCTAGACTAATTTCCTTGAGGTTCTAAAAAATGCACTTAGATGCACATTTCCCGTGTATGTTTTCCAGGAAAGATATGGTTAGATTTTATGCTTGTTTCATCAGATTTTGCGAGTAGGAATCTGGTGTATTTTAGTGAAATACAATTGATGTAACCAAGCATGTTGATTTTTGGTCTCCATGGCCATAGTGTGCCATAAGAGATAGAAAGATCTTAGATCTTCATTATTGACCCTGTGAAGTTCAAGTTCAACTAGGTGATCAAGTTCTGAAGGCCTCAGGCCTAGGCGATTTCCCAGAAAATCAAGAAATTTCTTCTAATTATAGTAGATTGCAAGACATAGCGAAACTCACTTATAGAGCCTTCCAAGTCAAGGGTTGAGCAAGTCAGCTGGAAGGAAGAACTCAGGAAATTTATCATTTGAGAAGGTATTATGCCGGATAAGTTCAGGCCAACCTCTAGGTTGGGGTTTGGGAGGTTAAGCTAGTCAAGGTAGTCAAGGTTGGGGACTTCGGTGTAAATAGTTGGTGGTTTGATAAGAAAGGCCAATCATTGACCATGAAGGCTAATGTACTTTCCATGTAGATTCACCAATTGGCATAACATCCATGTGGGCGCCATGTGGCGTGCCACATGGTAGGTCAGATGGAATGGAAAGGCATAATAGCCTAGGTTTTAATTGACCATATTTTATTATTATCTAAGAATCAATTTAAAGAAAAAATTATATTTTTGGAAAGGTCTCAATGAGATGCAAGCAACAATGCCATCCATTTCAAGTTTTGAGGAAGTTGAAAAATGTAGAAATTATGATGTATATTTACAACTTCTCATGAAGTTTTAATCAAAATATCAAGACACAAACCTACTCTACTTCTCTACAGATATTAATTCACCATTTAGAATGAAAATATTAGACATGTAATAAGAAATCACACACATGAAAATAGTACTTTTATATGGGGAAAGAATTTCGCTAGAAACCCCAATTCTTGCTTGCATTAATCAAATTAATAGAGATGTATTACAATTGCCTTTCTCAACTAATCTCACCCTGTAAGTGCAAAACCTATCTCTCTTTTCAGTGAGAAGCTTTGACCCGGACTTAGTCAAATTTTGCTTTGGCTTGAGATCCTATTTCCTTGTGCAATTCTTGAGGTTAATTATGATTTTCCTCCAAAATTCTTGCGCAATTCCTCAGGGTTGATCACTTGACCTCATGCAACACTTGTACACTCAACTATTTTACAATTGTTGGTTTACTACCTTGGAAACTCCACCACAATTGGTTAACTCATATTCTTTGCATGCATGAGATAATTATTAGTTGATTGATCAGTTAACTATATGATATCTAAGTTAGACTGATGTCCCACTGCTTAATTTACCACCAGCTAGTTCAATTAATAGTTATAACTAGTTTAACTGATTACTACTGAAATTAACTCAACCTAGGCTCCTAAAATTTAGGAATTGCTACATACAACTGAACTTCATGCCCTTAACTCAAATTAATTGAGTTAGACTCCTATTTTTAGGAATCAACACAAGAAAAATAAAATTCAATTCATTAACTTGAATTGAGTGTTGTTAATTAAGTGATAAGAGCCATGTCACCTTAGTTAACTCCTCCAAGTTGTTTGTTAATGTGGAATTTCGATTTTCCTCAATTTGATTAAGGAAAAATCAAAATTGAGACTTTCTTGCTACGTTTTCAACATATCCTCTCAGCAAGAAAGGGATTATCAACCACCCATATCCTGCACCTATGGAATGTACTGAATTAAACGTCTCTCACTGTTGTTGCTTCTACTGCAACATATACAACTAAGAAGAATCCAAAAAAAGAAGCTGAATCAATTGTGTTTGTAACTGTCTACTGGGACAATTGTGTTGCTACTAACTCTACTACTGAGCTTCCTACTTTGCTGTCAACACTCCTATGCACTCCTCAGTATCTGATTGGTACTGATCCTCCTACTACCGAATATTGTGGCCCCCCATAGCAAGGTAATGATCCATGAGGAGAATGCCTCAATGGACCCTACCCAAATTTCTGCAACTTTTGGACTAAGGATATTCATCACTCCACCTCACTCCTAGAGGTATAGCTTCATGTGCTCCCTCTGCCCACTTGGCTCAAACTATCCCCTTACTAGAGGTCTTTTATTTAGTTGATGTGTCCACACTTCCTCCTCTCTGCCTCTCCATTTGTGGTTTCCCCACAACTTCTTGAAGCTCCTTCTAAGGCTACATATTGAGAGGTCTAACATGCTCCCTCTCAACCACCATATCTCTAGTCTATTCCTTTCTTCTCAAGGCTAGGCATGCATATTCTATCTCAAGCACATACAGGTTCTTGACTTGAACCCTGATCTACTTCACCTGTCTCGTGGCTATGTGTCTCAGGAATTCCTTTACTTTGTTGAAGATCACATCATAACCACGGTCTTCCAAAACTATAACAAAGATGAGGTTTTTCTTTAGCCCTAGAATGAACATGACATCCCTGTGTATAAGAGGGGAATCTGATTCCCTATGAAAGGTGAATGTACCAATCTTGATCATGTTGTACCTTCCGTCATCACCAAACTCAATAGTCATCTGGAGATATTTCTCCTCCGGGTCACTGAAAAAATAGCTACACCTAGTCATGTGGAACAAGGAACCTGAATCCAAGTACCACAAACTCCCCATCACATTTTTGGCCATACATGCAATAAGGGTGAAATCTAGCTCAAATTGTGAAGCCAAATCTTCACTTGCTGCTGCTACTATATACTTCTTCTTGCTAGACTTTTTGTGTGGAAACTTAGTAGCATAGTGCTCAAATTCATGACAATAGAAGCATTTAATTTTTAACAAGTCTTTCTTCTTGCCCTCTTGGATGGATTCAACATCACCTTGGGACTTCTTTCTCTTGGCCTTCATTCCTTTGTTGACTATAGAAAATTTCTCTTCCTCTTCTTTGAATGAGATCCCATCTATGGTATCCACCTTATTTCCTCCTTTACCAAATCAGACCATAATCACTCCCAATTTGGTAGTATCTCCCTCCTGTTCACCAAATCTTGATAGCTATACCAACTCTCGGGAAGGCCCAAAAGGGCTAGTCTTACCAATTCATCTTGAGGGAAAGTAACACTGACCCCACCTAGTTCATCACGACATTGTGTTAACCTGCTTAAATACCACGATATAGTGTCATTCTCCTTCATCTTGATACTTTGGAGTTTATCCTTGAGCACCAACTTCCTGTGGTCACTACTATTCTCGAACTATTCCTATCAATGCTTTCCACGTTGTGAACATAATTTATTTTATGTGGACATTCATGACAATATGATCTCGTACTCCCTCCAATATTATTCCCCTCGCCCTGGATACATCTTTCTTCCACTGTGCAAGGTTCTAGAGATCAACTACTGGTGGTATCAGAATATTTGTCTTGAAATATTCAAGAAATCCATCATCATATAATACTGCCTCCATGTAGTCCTTCGATGCAACAAAATTTGAGGTGCCTTCCAAGGCATACTCTAGCCTTAGTCCATTGAAGGTCATCTTCTCAACTTTGAAGAAATCCTACTACACTGATCTTCAAATTTGAACCTCTGAGAAACAACTTCAAACTACCTTCTCTAATGTGAATCCAACTTTGATACCATGTTGAAATTAGGTTGTAGATTTACAACTTCTCATGATTTTTAATCAAAATCACAAGACACAAACCTACTCTACTACTCTATGGACATTAATTCACAATTTAGAACAAAAATATCAAACATGCAATAAGAAATCACACACATGAAAATAATATTTTTATCTGGGGAAAGAAATATGCTAAAAACCCCAGTTCATACTTACATTAATCAAATGAATAGATATGTATTGCAATTACTTTGCTAGACTGAGCTTACCTTGCGAGTGTACAACCTATCTCTCTGCTCACTGAGAAGCTGTGACCTAAATTGGTCAAATGTTTCCTCAGCTTGATCTTCTATTTCCTTCCGTAATTCTTGAGGAAATATGGCCCTATTAATTGGGAATTTCCTCCAAAATGATTTCGCAATTCCTCAAGGTTGATCACTTGACCTCATACAACACGTATACACTCAACTAATTTATTGGTTAATTGCCTTGGAAAATCCACCACAACTAGGAAAATCGTATTCTTTGCATGCATGGCATAATTATTAGTTGATTGATCGGTTAACTAGATGATCTTTGAGTTATACTGATGTCCCACTACTTAACCACCAACTAGTTCTATTAATAGTTAGAACTATTTAACTAATTACAACCAAAATTGACTTAACCTAGGCTCCTAAAATTTAGGAATCACTACATACAACTGAACTTCATGCCCTTAACTCGAATTAATTAAGCTAGACTCCAATCTTTTAGGAATCAACACAAGAAAACTAAACTTCAACTCATTAAATTGAACTAAGTGTTTTTAACTGAGCGACAAGAGCCATGTCACCTCAATTAACTCCTCCAAGTTGTCTGCTAATGTGGAATTTCGAATTTCCTCAACTTGATTAAGGAAAAATCAAAACTGAGACTTTCTTGCTGCATTTTCAACAAAAATGATCAAATTTTTTAGACCCCATTTCTATAATGGGGCCTTGGAGGTCGAGTCATCATAGCAACTACCTCCTTCTAACCTTAGTTATGGATGGGGATTGTAGGGCATATGTTACAGAGTGATATTAGAGCTTCCAGGTTCAACAGTTGGATTGTATGGGCTTTGTGACAAAATTAACCAATCGAAGGTTCAACGCTAGACCTTTGGGGATCAAGTGAGGCCTTAAAGTTTTGTTATAAGCGTTGGAAAATCGATTATTGTGTGGGTTAATCAGATGTATGGTTTGGTGTGTCTTCGTTTTGATGAGAATGTGCATGTAGCATGGTACTAAAGATTGATATTGTTTTACTATCATTGATGTGCTAACTTATGATGTATTGTTCAACTATCTTTACAATAGCATATTTCCAACAACAAGAGAAGGTGATAATGTCTATTTTGTATTTGAATTCTATTTAAATCTAATAGTTATGTGTGTGTGACAATACATAAGAAGACACTAAGATTTAAATAAATGAGCACAAGAATGGTGCAAAATAGCTCTAATCAATCACAACATGGATATGAAGAAGAAAGGACAGTTGAAGAGGAAAGATCAGTTGGGAAATGAGGAGGGGTAGACTCTCTCGATTAGATGTACATGGTGAGGAGCTTGACAACTGAAATAAGGAGATATAAGGCTGAAAATGAAAGACTCATGAGAGCATATGAGAAACAAGAAAAAGTCAATGCAATCATAATACATATCTTATTAGACTTAAAAAGGAAGGGGAAATACAAACTTGGGATTAGCCATAGAGACAAGTAGAGTCTTTTTGGTCAAGAAGAAAGAACTAATGGGGAAAATGAGATTAGATCTAGAAAGAGGCATCATTTGTCTAGTGAATATACCATAACAGGAGGTACTCTATTAAGAACTCCAAAAAAGAAGTCAGGCACCCATGAGTAGTAGTATGAGGAAACTCATAGAAGGCCACATCATCATCACTATAAGCATCATCATGAGAGAATAGGGGAAAGAGAATATATACCAAACGAGTTTAAGAATGCCAAACCTCTTATCTTTGATGGTGAGATGATGAAATCAGAGGATGTTGAAGCTTGGCTGCTGGGAATGAGTAAGTTATTATGAATCCAAGGCTATTAAGAGAATATGAAAGTGAACTTATCCACTTTGAACCTAAGAGGAAAGGCTAATATATGACCAGAATATCTGAAAAATGTAAAGGGATTAAGGCCCAAAAGAATTGTCATGGAAGGAGTTTGAGGAGTATTTCATAAACAAATATCTATTTGAGAGATATTTGATAGCAAGGCTAAGGAGTTCTATGAATTCATGTTAGGAAAATGATCTAGGTGGATATTGGTGGCCACTTGCATGTTCCACTTGGACCCCCAACACTATTTCCTTTCCATTTCCTTAATTCTAGCACAACTTTCTATTTTTGGCATATTTTGGGTCCTGACCTTCTGGAGCCATTTTGAGGCCCTAATGGATTTTTTGGAAAATCCGCTAAGGCTATAAACCATGGGGCATGGAGTTCCATGGAAATTTTGTTTTCCTTAGATAGATATTTCTAATGAGGTATCATGTGTGTAAAATAGAGATCATATGCCCAAATTATGACCTCGAGAAGTTTTCATTCCAACTAATCCCAGTGAGGCCCACAAAATTTTGGTGCTTCATCGTTAAAGGTTAGTTTCTTGGATGTTTATGGTTTTCCACTATTTCTCAATAATAAAAATTCCTTTGAGCCTCATTGTAACATAGTTCAGAGGGCACGTAGTCACATCTCTTCTCAGAGATAAATTACCATCGCTTGAGGTAGTTTGTTTCTTTTTTGCATGTAAATAGTTTCCCAGTAATTGTTATTTATTAACTGAAGTTTTGTTTTGTTGTATCTATGTGTCATTATTTAAATATGTATTTCATTTTGTTCCTTTATAAATATGGATCAGTGGTATCAGAGCGGTATGCTCTTTCTCTATTTTTCTGTGCATGTTCGCAACGAGGTCAGGGTATACGAAGTTGGAACTTGAACTGGTTGAACCCTTGTAAGACTAGCCTTGCTGACCCTGATGACCTCCCATAGAGGAAAAAAGGAAAAATGAGGGAGTAGGAGATCCTTTCAAAATATTTCTTGAAAAATCCCTCGATTGACAAAGGAACGAGACAATGGGAAATTTCTCCCAAATCCTTTGGTTGGTATCAGTAGGTGAAGCATCTTGATCCAACGGTCACTTTGGAGGTGTTTCCCCTTTAAGGTACAAGTCAACTTTGACATTCCTATATTTGAAGGAAAATTAAATGCAAATGTCCTATTTAGATGGTTAAATATGTTGGAAGGATATTTTTCAGTGCATAATTTTTCCGATAGGGAAAATATTACTTTTTCACTCCTCAAGGCAGCCCCTATGTCAAGGATATGCGGGAAACTTACTGTGAGCAGATGGAAGAAGAGGAAACCTCACTATTTTTAGACACACCCTCTTAGAACTCTTTTCGAGATGTCGTCAAGGAACAATATTACCCTATCGGGAGATATGAAGATAAGTACATAAAGTGAACCACTCTACGAAAGGAAAGGGACCAAGACATGCCAAAGTTCACGAACATTTTCCATACCCTGCGCAAAAGTTGGTAATCAAGTATGCTGAGTGGAATATGATACTCAAGTACCATGATTGTATGCACAAATATATCTAGGCAAAAATGGAGTTCCTGGACATACCGATATGTTGTGAGGAGCAGGAATAAATTTAAGTTGAAGAAGAAAGAGTTTGGATTTGCGAATCTGAAGCAGGGAAAAGGCACCTCCAAACCATAAAAAATAGGATAGAGGCAATGTGGGGCGAAGTAGGACAACCCATCAAATATGAACAAAAATAATATCACCATGAAAATGAAGAAGGACACTAGAAGGTGGTGTGATTTCCACAAGAGCCCCACCCACAACACAAATGAGTGTCATGCCAAGCAGTCACTGGTGCTTGAGTTGAAGGCTTGAGAGTTAGATGCATATTCCGAATCTGAGCCAAAACTTGACAAGGGGAAGAAAATTATTGATGCATAACCTAGTGCCATCGTCACCACTACCAAGGTTCAAAACACTGAGCCCGAAGATCTAGAGGATGTGAAGCACTTATTCCACTCACAAAAGTGAGTGAAGGGTTCTCCAATGCAGTTCATTTTTGATAGTGGGAGTGAAAATAACCTCGTCTCAGTAGAGGTCATTAAGCATTTGGGCCTATTGACCATGCCACACCTGCATCCATACACCATTGGGTGGCTTCACCAAGGACAAGATCTATGTGTCAGCTAGTAGTGTCGCCTATACAACAACATAAAGCCCTTCACAGATGAGGTACTATGTGATGTTGTTCCTTTTGAAGTATGTGATGTTTTATTAGGCCAACTATACTTGTGGAAGCATCATATTGTGTAAGAGTCTAGATATCACATGTTTATTATTATTTTGGGAAAAATGATATACATGATTAGAGGTGGTGCCTCCTACTGCCATTTCTTTGATATCTTCTAAGAAATGCATTAAGATTGTCTCCTAGATTGGGAATTTTTTTTTCTTTCTGATTCGCTCTCAAAATAAGGGGAAGATCATTGCCACATCCATGCCCCCCATAAAGTGTTCCTCTGCATAGAAAAAAAAAGTGGATAAGGTCATGGAAGAATACAAGGACATCTTCTCCTCACCCACGATGGTAAATTTGCATTTCCAGATTAAGCATTCAATTGATCTGATTCCTGGAGCACCTCTACCCAGTGGGACGATATATCTCTTATCTCTTCTAGAAAATGAACAAATCAAGCAATAGATCCAAGATTTGCTAAAAAAGGGCACATTCGATTAAGTTTCTCACCTGGTGGGAGCCTAATTGTACTTGGAAAAAAGAAGGATGGGACCTAGAGTCTCTGCGTTGATTATTGGGTACTAAATAAAATCATATTCAGGAATATGTATCCAATCCCATAGATTTATGATCTTATTAAATAGCTTAAGGGGTCCAAGTACTTCAATAAGATTTATTTGAAGTATGGTTATCTCTTGGTTCAAATAGAACTACAGATGTATGGAAGACCACCTTCAAATCCAAGGAGGACCTTTTTGAGTGGTTGGTCATGACCTTTGGTTTGAAAAATTCCCCTACAACTTTTATGAGGCTGATGGATGACATCTTGCGATACTTCACCAACTCATTCATAATTGTATATATGGACACATCCTAATATTTAGCGAGAGTTGGGAAGAGCACTTGGAATATATTTAACAGGTCCTTGAAACCCTACAACAACACAAACTATGTGCCAACTTGGAGAAATGAAGCTATGGCATGAACTGGGTCTAATATTTGGGTTACATCATTCATAAGAAAGGAATGCATGTGGATTTGGCTAAGATCCAAGTAATTTTGGATTAGACAACCATGACCACTTTAACAGAGCTTCACAGATTTTTGGTCCTTGCCAATTTCTATCGAAGGTTCATGTTTGGATTCTCTCATATCACTTGGCCCTTGAGTCAAGTTACCAAAGGCAGAGTGAAATCAAAGTGTTTTTGGTCTAAGTCCTAACAAAAGGTGCCCATTGAGTTGAAGTACCACCTTTGCTCTACACCAATACTCAAATTGTCAGGCCTGCAACAACCATTTGAAATCGAGATAGATGCCTCCGACTATGCTATTGGTGAATTTCTCACCCAACAAGGGCATTCAATGGCCTATCATATTAAGACACTCTTGGATATAATTCGAAAATACCCCACCTATGATACAAATATGTATTCCATCATGCATACTCAACAACATTCAAAACACTACATTATGGGGAAGGAGACGATCATCCACACAGATCACTGACCTCTTCAGTTTATACAAACACAAGGGAAGTTGTAGAACTACTGCCATAAAAAATGTTCCACATATCTATAGAAATTTCATCTAAACATTAAGTACAAGAGATGAAACACCAATAATGTTGCTAATTTCCTCAATCAACCATTGATTGTGGTGTTGACCACTGTCCTCAACTCTTGTGGGCACAAGAATTCTAGATGGATGCAACTTTACAAAAATGATCTAGAATTTATCACCACATGCCAGATGTTGATGGATGGAAATAAATTTCCAGACTTCCACCTTTGGGATGCACTGTTATTCCACCTTAGACACCTATGTGTTCCTTTAAGCGAGCATGCCAAGATGATTTGGGAGGAACATTACAATAAGGTTACAGGACACTTTGGTGTAGGGAAGACAGTGGAAATACTGCAAAGGTATTTTTATTGGCTAAATATTTGATAGGATTTGGAAAATACATCAAGTCCTACATTGCCTATGCCATTTATAACCCTGCCATTAAGAAACAAGGCTTGTATACTCATCTTCCTACTCTTGTCATGTAGAATTTGCAAGAAATTTGCTACTACTGATGAAATCGAACCAAAATCAAGAGACAAAAATTTATTCTACTATTCTAAGAAAAGGAAAAAACACAATAGAAACACATGAAATAACATGCAACTGTCAAAACACAGGTAATACAATGATTTTTCCGGGGAACCCAACTAGGAAAAACCCCTCCGTTAATTTGCATTAATTCAGATGAGAATATGGATCAATTATAATGTCTTGCTTCAATCTTGAAGGACACCTTGCACTGCAATCCTGATTTGTTGCTCACTCACCTGCTCTGACCAACACTTAGACAAAATAGGCCTCAACCTTCCTCATATTTCCTTGCACAATCCTTGAGGAAAATAACCCCTAAACAATAGGAGAATCCCCCATTTCCTTGCATAAATCCTGAAGGAATTGATCACCTGTTGTGATGAAAAACCTATACACTCAGCTAGTATGTAATTGACAATTACAATGTACCTTTTCATTCAGTGAACTTAGGAAATTCGAATTCCATGCATGAATGGGTCTATTTTTAGTAAATTGATCATTTAATTGTGATATTAGTGAGTTAAAAAACTGTTATAACTACTCAAATGGACCTCTATTGAATCCACTAAAGACTAGAGCTTAGCTAACTGATTTTAACTAACAATAACTCCACTATTTGTTAGATTTTAGAAATCAACCCATGCACAATTCTACTTCTAGCCTATAACTAGAATTTACTGATTTAACTAGGAGACAAATCCATGCCACTCCAAATAAATGCAATCTAAGTCATCCTGCTGATGTGGAAAATCGAATTTCTCCATTTGACTAAGGCACAAGTCAAATGAAGCCTTTTCTTGCTATAATTCTAACACTCCCTCTTAGCAAGGAAATGATTCTACACAACCCCAATCCCACTCCAGTGAAATGTATTGTAACACAACTAACACTCCCTCTCACTGTTGTTGTTTCTACAATAACAAATGCAACTAAGAAGCATCCAAAATACCGAATCAATTGTGTCTATGTGCTGCAAATTCCGCCTGAGTCTCTAACTGTTACTATCGCTCAAGATCTGACTACATCAACCGATATTGATCCTTCTGCTGCTAAATATTGCGGACCCCTATAGCATGGGTAATGATCCATGAGAAGAGTATACTACAATTGTTACTACTCTCCTATGGACCCTACCCAAATATTTGCAACTTTGGGACTAAGGCTGTACATCATCCAACCTTATTCATGGACTCGGTATAGTTGAATGCATGGTGAAATCTACCTATAGCTTGTAGATATTTTCAACTTGAACACCAATTTGTTTTACTTGTCCAGTAGCAACTGAAGAAATTCCCACTGTAGATCACCTTATAATGCAATATACTAAAGCAAAATACTTGATCTACTTCTACAAACAAACTTGTGGAAGCTTAAACAATTTTGAGCAAGATCAAATAGAACACATATAACAGAGAATGAGAAATCAATCACACATGAACATAGAATAATACTCTGGGGAAAGCCTTAGCTAAATAACCCGATCCATATATTATCATACAAGGGAAAATATCTCCAGATTACACAAAGCTTTAGCTCACAAGCTATCCATCTCTCAGTACAATCCCTCAATACTACTCATAGACTGAATAGACACAACATATGCCTTCCCTCAGTCCTCCAAGCCTCCTATTTCCTTGTGTAGTTTCTCCTGGGTCCTCTGGATGCCACCTGTGTGAATTCTCCTCTCACACAACTCACTAAACTCTGTAGTAACTACGCAATCCTCAAGGAATGAATTCCTTCTGCATGAAAGAGATATTCACATGGGAATATTCTTGCAACTAATAGTACACTGTCCCATCATCTCATCTCAATTGAGTCTCTGACTAAACTAACATGCATGAGTTATTTATGAGAGAATGTTCAGTTATCTGAAGTGTAGTAGTTACATGCATGCATGAATTAACTAACTAAACTCACAATCAGTTCCACAAACTGTTGGAACTAATCTAATTGGACTTAACTCAGTTAACTAAGCTAACTAATTACAACTCAAATTACAACTCATCTTGATCACTTTAATTAAGGCATAACTTCCTCAATCAAAGGGAAAACTGTTGCATGTCTTCACATATACTTCATGTTTGATTTTATCCAACTAATTAACTCAATATGAATTAATTAATTATTTTTCAAACAACTGCTAAGATCAAATTCGAATTTTAATTCTCAATTTTAGTTCAGGGACTATCTAAAATTGGAATGTATCCCAAAATGCTATTTATAACAATGCTATTTTTAGCACTTCTATATTTAGCATTTCTTGTTGCTATTTTCAACACTCCCTCTAAAAAAGAAAGGGATTATTTGTCACCCCAATCCTATCTTTGTGGAACTTGAATTTGCATTTTGACAATGCCATAGTCAAAATATCCGCATCCGGCTTCTTGGTCGAAACATACAGCAAAAACATGATCCTACTCACCACATAGTCTCGAAGATGATGATACTGGATGTCGATGTGCTTGGACTTGTCATGAAATACTGGATTCTCAGAGAGTTTGATACAACTCTGATTATCATAACAGATCACAGTTGGATCCATCCTCTGACCAAACAATCCAACTAGAATTTTCCGCATCCAAATGGCCTCACATGCTGCCTGATTGGCAGCCATGTATTCAACCTCTGCTGAGCTAAGTGCAACTAATCTCTGTTTCCTGTTGTACAAAGAAATTGCAGCTGAACCAAGGTTGAAAATTATTCCTGAAGTTCTCTTCTGGTCTGATGGACTCCCTGCCCAATCTGGATCTGTGAAGCCCTGAAGCTTCACTCCCTCTCTTCGTCTATACCACAATCCAAACTGGGATGTACCTCTGAGGTATCTCAGCACATGCTTCATTGCCTTCCAAAATAGATTGGTAGGATAAACCATAGCTTGACTCAGTTGGTTCACCACAAATTACAAATATGGTTGTGTGTTCACTAAATACATCAATGAACCCACAAGTTGCTGATAAATAGTAGCAACTACTACCTCACCTGAAGTAGCATCCTCCTTCCTCCAGTTACTTGCTAGAGGAGTCTACATGGGCTTGTACTTCTCCATGTGGAATGGCATGAGTATCTCATTGGCATACTTGCCTTGAGACACCAACACTTCCCCATCCTTCTGCCACACTTCCATGCCTAGAAAGTAGTGCATAAGACCCATGTCATTCATCTCGAACTCTCTTGCAAGGTCCTCCTCACAAGACTTGATCAACTGATCATCACCTGTCAATATCAGATCATCAACATCAAGAACAATGATCAATGGCTTACCTTCTACCATGATGTGGTAAAGGTTCGCATTTGCTTCACTCTTAACCTGGTGAAATAGTTGTCGATCCTGGTGTACCAAGCACAAGGTGCTTGCTTCAGCTCGTACAAAGCTCTCTTGAGTTGGCACACATGCGACTCACGATTAAAGGTCTCAAATCCTTCTGGCTGCTCTATGTACGCCTCTTCCTCAATATTGCCATTAAGGAACACAATTTTCACATCCATCTGATGGATCTTCCAACCCATCTAAGATGATAGTGCCAACATCGATCTGATAGATGAGTGCCTTGCTACAGGAGAAAAATTCTCATCATATTTGATCCCTTCGACCTGTGAGAAACCACGGGCAACAAACATTGCCTTATGTTTCTCAACACTACCATCAATTGCTTGCTTTACTTTGTAAAGCCATCGGGAACTTACTACTGACTTGTCCTCTGGTCTTGGGACAATATCCCAAACACTATTCCGAATGATGGAGTCATACTCCTCCACCATAGCATCAACCCAGACTGGCTGCTTGTTACCGGGAATAGTGTCCACTTGGAGCTGTTATTCCCACTAAGACTGGTAGCTATCTTAGATAGGAGTGGAACAAAGGACACCAACCTTAGTCTTGCGCTTGGTTCCTTACTTGATTCCTCTCCTTCTTGATAGATCTTTGCCGCTTCTTCTTCGTCTGCCTAGCTTCAAAGAGCACCTGTGGAATCAAAGCAGCTACTATCGAAGAACAGAGATCTATATTCATAAATAACACAGGACTAGATATGTATTAACCATACAAATGCATATACATTCAAACATACAAGAATATGGAGGAAAACTTGAATAGCTTTATTAATATCAAGAATAGTAAGAGGATTGCAACCAATTGTTCTGACCCAGCATCATCCTCCAGCAAGAAAGCCCTTCTTCACCTCAAGTAAAGCTTATATCACCCAACACTATGAAGTTTCACCAGAAAAGCAACAACACTTCTCTACAAGATACAAGATTTCAGCCTATGGATCTCTGTGATGAGGGATCCATATATAGATGATTGTAGGGGGGTGAGTCATCTTCTGGGGTCTTGATTAGTGTCCTCTCTTTGATAGTTATTGTTTCCACTTGGATACTGATGATCTCTTACTCATCCCTAGTCGAAAACAGAGAGGCAAGTGTCAGAGGGGAAGCTTCTAGAAGATTCCATGATCTTCCACCTCGCAAACTGTCTCTGCCATTTGTCCATTCTCGCCCATCGCACCCTACAGAGGGGCCATTCAGTATGCATCGCACCATTTACACTGGGAAGGTGATATGCATCACACCCTCTGCACTGGGTATTCAGTATGGTCCAATTTTGACCATTTCTGAGCAATTTTTAGTGGAGAACTTCTGGGAGATGATGTAATTAGCTGACCTTGCCTTTAGGTAGTAAAACAACACTTTTAGGGACTTAGGAGCCCTCAGTTTATGGACATTTATGAATGGGGTTGCAGTGCCCAAAAATGTCTATAACAGTTGTCCCCTAAAGCATGAGGTCATTAATCTTTTGATGTCGGGTGAAATGCTTTACCATGAGGATCTGAAGTTTTTTCGAGCTGGGAGGTGACCTGTAATAAGATACAATAAAATACATTATCTTCATAACATTTTTCATGATCTGTCTGAGGCGGGCATTCCCATGCTCAGATTTATAAATTCATTTTCATGTACATAGGACAGACAATCGTCTGTGTAGTAGACTGATGATTCAGACTCATCATCCTTTGATTTGGATGATCATCTGTTTGGCAATGATGTACATTTGATGTCTTTATATTCCTGAATACATCACAGCCCGGATGGATGAAACTAGATTTGGGGTCTTCAAAACTCGTTCAATCTTCTCTTGGAGTACAAGTCGATCCATGTGAAAAATGTTCTAGAGTCGAACATGGAAAGACATCGCCTAATTACTAGCCAATGATGTAAGCTGTTAACAGGCGCAAGATGAATCACCAATAATGACAATGACCCTCAAGGTACTATAGTACAATTCGCGCGGTTGTGAAAAAGGACTTGGCGTTTAACACCACGCAAAATCTCTCAGTCGAAGGCCATTAATGTAGACCTGTCGCTGAAAGTGAGAAACTTGCCATTGAGGCATGCAAGCTTCAAAGTATTGAAGGGGTTGTTCCTAGGTCAACTTCTTGGATAATGAGTTGATGTTGACAAGAAATGACCCGTTGTAGGAGGGCCTTAATGAATCCCACATATACGAAACAGAACGAAGCAAATGGTTTTGGAGGTGAAAACGATCTGATGATATAGGGTTGAGGGTGGCAGTCATGAAAAGAATGGAGTGTGAATGTATTGTAGTGGGTGAGACACAGGTGAATTCTCTGAATGACTTCTCTTGAACATATCGGCGACACTGACGATGGATTGGTAGCATTAACCCCAAAGATGGATGGTGTGATGGACCAATGGTGATATGACCAGTGAATGGAACA
>APFE031067868.1:0-35711 GCA_000404065.3 Pinus taeda | reverse complement strand
AACCATGTGAAGTCCAGCCTTAAAAAGAAATTTGAAATGACAGACTTAGGACACTTACACTATTTTCTCGGTCTTCAAGTCTTGAAATCCAAGGAGGGTATTTCCCTTTCCCAGTGCAAGTATGCTTGTGATATTCTTCGTCATTTTCACATGGAAGATATAAAGCCAGCTCCTTCTCCCTTTCAGTCTGGAGTCAAACTTTCAGTCTCTTGTACTTCTCCTGAAGTTGATGCTACCTTATACCGTCAACTTGTAGGAAAACTCTTGTATTTAACCCATACTCGTCCTGACCTTTCTTTTGCTGTTGGCCTTGTTGCTCGTTTTTTGCAAAACCTCCGTGAAAGTCATTGGAAAGCAGCTAAAAGAATACTTCGTTATGTTCGAGGTACCGTACAGTTTGGGATTCATTACAGTGCCAAAGCAGCTCCTCTATTAGTTGGTTTCACTGATTCTGATTGGGCTGGTGACCCTGATGATCGGAAGTCTACTGCCGGTTATGTCTTCACTCTTGGTTCAGGACCTATTACATGGGCTTGTAAGAAACAGGCTGCCATTTCTCTTTGGTCAGCAGAAGCAGAGTATCGTGGTGCCGTGGAAGCTAGTAAGGAAGCCTTGTGGCTTCGTCAGATCCTATCAGAATTGGGCTTTGAGCAGCAGCATCCGACTACACTTTGGTGTGATAATCAAAGTGCCATTCAGCTTTGCAAAGATCCAGTTCAGCATCAGCACAGCAAACACATTGAACTACACATGCATTTCATCAGAAAGCTCATTCATTATAAATTGCCACTGTGAATTATCTCATCCCGGATGCTACCTATGAATTTTCCCCACTCCAATGCTATTTATTTAAATCGAAACAACCACCACCAATTTGGAGCTGGCTTTAGCCTTGGCCTTGGTTGTATCTCGGTTCTCTCTGTGTTTGCTACTGTGCTGTTTTGACTGTAAATTGTATGCGAGCCATCACTTATGTTTTGTAGACTCATCCGAATCCCATTCTCAGCCTCATCCTCGACATCTTGATTATATGAGATATGATGAATTTCAAATATGAGATCGACCTTTTTATAGCAAGAAAGCACCATGAGAATTTGTATGAAATGAATGGCTGGCAATCTCACCTTGAGTTGATCCCCCAATACTCCAATACTCTGCTCCAATACTCCATTTTTGTGGCCCCATAGACATGGTTGAAGCTGGCTTTGGCTTTGGTTGTATCTGGGTTCTCTCTGTGTTTGCTACTGTGCTGTTTTGACTGTAAATTGTATGCGAGCCATCACTTATGTTTTGTAGACTCATCCTCCGAATCCTCCGTGCATACTCAGCCTCATCCTCGGCATCCTGATTATATGAGATATGATGAATTTCAAATATGAGATCGACCTTTTTATAGCAAGAAAGCACCATGAAAATTTGTATGAAATGAATGGCTGGCAATCTCACCTTGAGTTGATGCCCCAATACTCCAATACTCTGCTCCAATACTCCATTTTTGTGGCCCATAGACGTGGTTGAAGATGGCTTTGGCTTTGGTTGTATCTGGGTTCTCTCTGTGTTTGCTACTGTGCTGTTTTGACTGTAAATTGTATGCGAGCCATCACTTATGTTTTGTAGACTCATCCTCCGAATCCTCCGTGCATACTCAGCCTCATCCTCGGCATCCTGATTATATGAGATATTGTAGAATTGAGACTTCTGTGATCCGTCATAGTTATAAGGAGGGCTTCAGCGTAAATCACATGAGAAAGATTTCTGCCAACGCGTTTCGAACCAACCAATGTGGTTCATCGTCAGGACAAGTTGAAAATACAGATCTAGCTCAACAGTTTAAATAGTCTAAGCAAAGACTCCAACTGCTACAACCCTCTAACGGCTACTTAATCAAACAAGAACCCTAGTCAAACGCCCTCTAATTAATTAAATATTCAAATATTACCTCATTATACGTAGAAATATACATATATATATGTTAATATTTATAAGTTAATTCATTAAATCTAACCTAAAAATATATATATATTCTAATACTTTAATTATTGAACCTAGAACTTGTAAATGCCCTATTTGATAAATATAATTAATCTTATTTATAATTGATTTAAAATTAATTTTAAAGAAGACGGTTAAATTGGGTCCATTAAAATTAATTTATTAAAATATTGAAATAATAATGTATAATAAATAAGTTACTTATTAAGATATATAAGTGTAAAATAAGTAATATATAAATAAACATACTAAAAATAATTAGTTAACTAATTTAACTAATATATATATATCCTAGATAAAATACTAGGGGTTATATGAATAAATTTTATAGGAAAAAAGGTTTAAATTAGGATAATTGTAAATGAAAATTAATTTCTAATGTTATATGTATAAACATAATACTATATATAATTAATAAAATAATGAATATTAATTAATTAATGTATTTAAGTAAAACTATAATAATACTATGTTAAGGTTATACTATTAATAAATATAATAATAATACATATTAATAGAACTAAAAGCTTGAGAAATTTTAAAATTATAATGATGAGGGGGATATTTCCTATTAATCTAAAGGCTATAAATGACAGTTAAATGCAATGCCATATGTTTTAGTACTGTTATAAATAATATAAGTAATAATTTTTGAATAATCTAAGCTTGATATTAATACAAACTACAAAAAACGAAACTGCCCAAGAAGAGGATAATCCTACGAAGAACAATGCTGCCAACGAAAACCAGACTCACAAGAACAAAAACACGCCTACCTAGAGAAAGAACCAGGAAGAACAGAGGGGGGGAGGAAGAAAACTTAAGTCGACAATGCAGGGATCCAATTTCTACTAACCTTCCATCCATCATCTCTGTTGAGATTGATGGGTCTTCGCTCAATTTCGATAGCTTCCTTTAACTTGCGATGATGAAACTGATCCACCCTGGCAATGACTTTGGCTTCTGAAGTGATAATCTGTAAAGAGAATGAATTAATGAACTGTTTGCTTAATTAATTCCCTCTAAATCAATAAATCATCAACAACTTTTGTAAGTTTAAGCATATTTTGTTAAACCTTCTAAGCATAGTTTAAAGGTTTTCATACTTATAATTATTTAATTTTCAATCTGAAGACTGTGATAATCATATCATTTCTCTGTTTCTGCTCACCACCATCTTATAAGCTAAAATCATTGTTTGAATTTTAATAGCAACCCTCTATTTAGATATTAATATTATTCAAAAGGTTAAGCCTCACTATTTTAAATTTGTCTCCTACATTGGTTGTCCAAATTGAAACAAAATCCCCAAAACAATTATCTTAGATGCCCTGGCATGATAGCTGACCATTATCATCTCAGAGATACAAGATCAATTTAGCGCCATTGTTGGGGACTCAAATTCCGTTAAGTTTTCCTGGGGCAATGATAAATATCCTATTCCGTTATGGTGACTAAAGGTCTAGATAGGTCAAAATCCTTCACTTGGCAACTCCACTGTGTCAAACTACAACCTTTTAAAAACACAATATCCCATTCTGAGTCTGACAAAGTTAATCCTCTGTCAGATCTAGAGAAACTTCTGAAAAGGACCAGTTCCAAAAGAAGACATCAACCATCTTCTTCCACTTCAAAATTTCAGTCCGAAGATATTATACATTTTGATCCCTATAGTAACATTCCATCTAATCCAGATACCACTCATTTATCCCATATGGTTGTCGAATTGTTAGATAGGGGAGTTGATTTTAAATCAGCTTTCCTTATTCATTCACTTAAATCTCATCCAGAACCACCACTTCCACCAGGGTCTCCTAAATCTGAGTTGAATTTAGGTGTTCACTCACCTAAATAGACACCTATAGACTTTATTTCCTCTAGCACTTATTCATTTCATTACACTTCTGAACAACCTGAATCTTCTACCTCTAAATAAACTGAAGGGAAATTTTTTATATATTAAAATTAACTTTTTGAAACAAAATAGCATATTCAATCCTAGGTCCATAAGCTCGTAATTAAAACTCCTCTAAAATCATTCAGGAAGTCTCTGCCTTCTTTATCTCCTCCTAATTCATCCCCACATAGTAGTTCACCCCAACATAGTAGTTCACCCCCTCTTTTACCAACTTCCTCTTCTTTATCACCATCTTCCCCTTCTTTATCATCATCCTCGCAAACATTTCATATATCATCTTCTACTATGGCATTCTCACCCATTGTACAGGCAATATATGCAGCTTTAGTTTTAACACAAGTCCTTGATGTTTTCCCTAATGGATATTTGAAACATCTACATAGGTAAAATGGAGAAACTGGTCCTTCAACTGAAGACCATCTTCAAGCATTCCTAGACTTTGCAGACAACATGAACATAGAACAAGAGAATGTTTATATGAGGTTATTTGTTCAGTCCCTTGAAGGAAATGTAAGAATTTGGTTTAGGTAGTTACCTGCAAATTACATTAGAAATTGGGAAGAACTAACAAATATATTTAAGAATAAATGGGGAGTGAAGAAAGGTACTCTTTAATTTCTAAATGAGTTTGATTAACTTAAAAGAAAGTATGGTGAACCTGTCTTTGATTTTATCAAAAGGTTCAACAAATTTTACCGTAATATGCATGTTGATTGTAAACCCCCTATAACAGCAACCAAATCAAGATTTTCAAAAGCTTTTGAAGATGATTTTGTTGTTATGTTAAGAGAAATAACTTCAAGAACTCTTGAATATATGAAAACTAATGGTATAGGTGTAGAAGCAAATAGAGCTCCCTCAACCACTTTAAAGGCTAAAGAGGAAAAGACACAAAGAAAACTTAAAACTAGTCAAGAGGTCTCTACTTCCTCTAAAACTAAAAATTAAGATTCTAAAATAGATGAAATAACTTCACTTCTTAGAAATATATCCAATAGGATTTCCAAGATTGAGACTCAACCCAGGACAATTCAACAAACAGTTACTAGACCCTAAAATCAAAATCAAGGTCAATATAAAAGAAATCCAGAATTACAAATTCTTCAGAGACCTAGTAATGCTGAAGAGGTTTCAACTCCTTTACCGATAGATGATTAGCAGCCTGATGACAATACTATGACTATCACTAAACACATTAATAATGTGGACACTTCTCCTGATTAGATTTCTATTATTGCACTCTCATAACAAAAACAGGTTCAAGAAGATCAAGAATCCTCACATGTTTCCAAATACCATGCCTTCTCTGAATTCCTAATCGTAGAGTTGACCAAAAGATATGATCTTAGGCCTAGACCTGGCCTTGGAGGACCACCTAAGGAACCTCCAATAATTTAACCCCATACCAAAGTTGTTGAAACTCAAACAACTATTATTCGACCATTAAATCAATCAACTGATACTACTCAAAACGCAAAGAATGTTTTGACTACATTTAATGTTGAAAAGGAGTTAGAAAGAGTTAAAATCCCAATTCCAATTTCAAAACGTTCCAAAAACCATGGGTATGAAAATCAGGTCTCCAAATGGATACAAAACACCTCGGTTGATGCTAAAAATGACATCATTAGACTTCAAGATGAAAAACTAATAGTTGTCCTTGGTCCTAGTTCAGATATGATCAATGAAATAGTGCCTCCTTTCTATGTAACTCTTAAGATAAATGAGTCAATGCTATACAATTGTATGCTTGATTCTGGAGCATGACATAACCTCATGCTAAATGCTGTCATGGACCATTTAAAACTTGACATAACTAGATCCTATCATGATTTGTACACATTTTATTCCAAAAGGGTGCCTTGCTTAGGATTGATTAAGGATTTAGTAGTCACCCTTGCCCAAATTCAAACGAAAATGGTAGTGCTTGACATAGTTGTCACAGATATCCCTCCCAAATTTGGAATGATCCTTTCTACGTCTTGTTGTGCCAAATTAGGGGGAACCCTTCAAATGGACATGTATTATGTCATTGTTCTTGTTTATGGGGCAAAGCAACTAAGGTTATATAGAGAGGTGAGATTTGTGCACACTATTTGCAAAACAGACCAACCAAGGAGCCATCCCATTTATCCAATTGATCAATATTTTTGTTGTTTTTAACTCTCTTCAAACCAAACACATGCAACTCAAGTAAAAATTGAATTTGTAGCTGAAAGTCCTGTACCAAATCAAACTAATGTATGGAAACTATTCTTTGATGGTTCTTGTACAAAAGATGGAGCAGGAGCAATCGTAGTTTTGATCTCACCAGAAAAAGAAAATATTATCTAAATAGGCAAACCCGACTTCGAAGTTACAAATAATGTGGTTGAATATGAAGCTTTCCTTTTAGGATTGCAATTAGCCAAAATCTTAAAGGTTCAAAACTTAAGTGTTTTTACCGACTTAGAACTTATTGTCAAACAAGTAAGAAATATTTGCAAGACCAAGCATCCTATGCTTAGATCTTACTAAAATGAAGTTTGGGATTTAGTTGATAATTTATTTAATGCTTTTAATTTGACTTATATTCCAATAGATTAGAATATTCATGAAGATTCCTTAGTTGTTTCTACTAGTTCATTTAAAATTCCTGACTAGACTAATGTACTCTATAAAATACAAGTCAAGTATAGACCATCCATACCATATAATCTCAAATATTGGCAGATATTTGAGGATGATGAACAAACAAAATCTTTTCTGCAGATTATCGATGAATTTTTAGTTCTACAAATCGATGAAGATAGAACATAAGCAAAAGAAAACATAAATGAAAATGATAATTCAAATTGTAATTAAAAAATTGTTAAACATGTTATCATTCAATTATCTAACAATTTAATTCCCAAAGGTCTAATTCTTTTAGAGAAGTTGTTTGATCAAAATGATGTCCTCAGAAACCCACAATAAAGTTCTTCACCAGATGATATAGAGGAAATTAACATTGGAACAAATGATGATATTAAAAACATCAAAATTTGTGGATCTCTAGATCCTGAAATCAAAACAGAATACCTTAAGTTACTTGAAATTACAAGGATGTTTTTTCATGGACTTATGATGATCTAAAGAGTTATGGCACTTCATTAATACACCATAAGACTCCTTTAAAACCGGAAGCAAAACCTTATCAACAGACACTTAGGAGGATTAATCCTACTCTTATACCAACTATAGAGAAGGAAATTAAGAAAATGATAGATGCCCAGATCATTCTCCCTCTTAGGTATTCTAATTCGGTTGCTAATTTAGTTCCTGTTAGAAAGAAGAATGGAGAAATTAGACAGTGTGTGGATTTTATAAATTTGAACAAAGAATCACTAAAACATAACTATCCTTTACCCAAGATGGATCAATTACTTCAAATGGTTTCAGGAGCATAAAGACTTTCTATGCTTTATGGTTTTTCAGGTTATAATTAGGTAAATGTTGATCCAACAAACAGAGAGAAGACAACCTTTACTACACCCTGGGGTACATTTATATACTCTAGAATGCCCTTTGACTTATCTAATGCTGGAGCAACATTTCAAAGCGCTATGGACATAGCTTTTGTGGGTTAGGTAAATAAATTTGTAGTCATTTATCTTGATGACATAAATGTTTCTTCTAATTCCGATCAGAAACATATTAAACATTTGAGGAAGTTTTTTGACAGGTGTAGGAAATTCGAGATATCATTCAATCCAAAAAAGTATTTGTTTGCTACCAAGAAGGAAAACAACTGGGCCGCATAATCACAAAGGAAGGAGTGTTGTTTGATCCCAAATGTGTACATGCCATTAAAACATTCTTCTTACCTATAAATACGAAGGAGATTCAAGCTTTTCTAGGCATGATTAATATTTTAAGGAGATTCATCCATAATTATGCTGAAATTGTAAAAGATATAATTGACATGCTCTGAAAGGACCATGAAGTTAAATGGATAGTCTCTTCAAGATATGCATTTGATAAGATCAAGAAAGCTATCTTTGAAGCTCCAACGTTGGCCAACCCTGATTATACCAAACCATTCAATATCTTTTCCTTTGCCTTAGAAACAACCCTTGTTGTCATTTTATTACAAAAGAATGAAGATTCCCATGACCAACCCATAACCTTTTTCAGTAACATTATGAGAGATTCTCAGCTTAAGTATGACATAATTGAGAAGCAAGCTTATGCCATTATTCAAGCCTTGAAATCATTCAGGATGTATGTCCTACATTCACCCATTACTGCTTATGTTCCTAATAGTGTTGTGAAGATTTTTTTAACCCAGCTTGAATCGGATGGGAAGAGAGGTAGATGGATCACTCAAATTCTGGAGTTTGATCTAAATATCAAAACCATAAAGCTAGTAAAGGGTCAAGGATTATTGAAGATTCTAGTTGAATAGAATTGTAACGTGCTCAGAATCAATCTTGTTTTGGAAATACAAGGGAAGAATCCACAAGAACCTTCCTAAAATTTGAATGAAAAGAATACACAAGAATCTTCTCAAAGTTCAGATTTGAAGAATACATAAGAACCTTCTATTCTTGTAGAAGGGGATAATCCACAAGGACATTCCCTTCACCCTAAAGAAAAGATTCCACAAGAACCTTTACCTTCAGATTAGATCAGCCCCATACACATTGATAATAAATTTCTGTTATCAAATTTGTATCAAGAGATTATAAATTTCCTGATCCATTTTGAACTTCTATCATAATTTTGAAAAAGGAAGTGAAAAACTCTCAAATCGAAAGTTTTATCACTCAGGTTGTTCCCAAAAACTTGTTGTGAAAAGGGAATATGACCAAGAAAACCACTAACCAATATTTTAGATGCAATTTCTAGCCAAACTGCATCCAGAGAGGGCTCTCTCTATATGTTTTAACTTTGTTTGTTTGAACTTTTATGATAGCTATGATGTGGAGAGGTTTGTTTTAAATGGGCTTGGATGGTGATTTGAAGCAGAGATATGATGTAGGTCTGATAGGGTTAATTCCATTGGGAAATGGAGTCTATGAAAGTGGATTGTTGAGTGTGCTTCTATGATGATAGGCAAAACTACAGAGCAAGATAATCAGTTTGGAACAATATTAAGAGCCAGTGATGGATGGGATGTGGCCACGGGGTAAAGGGAAGTCAAGAATCCTTTATCCTAGTGGCAGAGGGAAGGTGCTTGAATATTTCCAAGGAGTAGTGAAGAATTCCTTGACAATGTTCAAAATGAAGGAATTAGCAGAAACAAAAGCATTTAAGAATTTCTATTCATGCTAATTGTGAAGAAAACATAGATAACAGCAGGAATTGAACATAGAGTGTATTTAAACAAGTTCTGGGCTATTCTTTTTCCCTGTTGTTAAGATTATGAAACATATATGAGATTTGTGAACATAGTAAACACAAAAACACAATTAGAGTAACTTATTGAGCCAAAGCAAGACACAAGAATTCTGTAGCAGAGTCCAGAGTCATCACATCCACTTTCAGAAGGTCCAACATCAATGCATTTCAGTTCCCCTTTTATTAATGAATATCTGAGTTACAGTGCAGTTCAAATGGGAGAATCACCAACCCCGAATACATTCCTTGGGGAGGTATTTATAACAAAAAGATTTACAAAATATCTTGAGGATAAGATATGAAATAATAACTCAGTTCACCCACTCTATCAGAGAAATGAATGCAAAAATAAAGGCAGGAGTTATCGAGGTTGTGTTGGCTACTTTAATTGATTATATATTTTTAGACCTTTTACCAAGGAATCCGGCTGGTAGTTCTGTCCTTGATTTTCCTTCCTGCGTTGCTGCCTTGATTTGTTCACCTGCTCTTAATTCACCTTTAATGTGTCCTGATCCTCACTTGAGCTCCTTTCTTGATATTTGCCACGTGTCTTGCTATTTGACCAGGTGTAAAACGTAGCAAGATCTAAATTATTTAGGCAAGACTTCTAGCATCCTCTACCACCAGTGTTCTGTGGGTAACTAGTGTCTTTGTATCTTTACCAGTATTTCATCAGCCTCAGTATACCTGTAAAAGGTAGGATTGACTTCAAAAAGATGATTTATTTCATGTTCTATAAAAGATAATCCTTCCAATTTGACATACAAGCTCTGTCCGGGAGGAGGTCCTGTGTCCTCTGAACTGCTGGATGATGCAGTGGCTTGATTTGTTACATACATGTTTACCCTGTGAGCATATTGTTGATGTGATAGTATTTTTTGATTGCTTCTTAATAAACTTGGTAAACTTCTCTGCTGCAATTTTGTGAATCTTTCTGTGAAGACATCTATATCCATCTGCATCTTCTGACACTTCCTTTCTAAAGTCTGTATAAACCTCTCATGGTTAGCACCTTCTTTATTGTCAAAATGGTGCCTATCCTATCAGTTATTTCTAAAGCTGCTAACTGTTCCTTTGTATTAGTATTCAAAAAATGGATGAGCCTATTAGCCTGCTTAGACATATTTCCTAATGATTCGCTGGCCCTTTGGATTTGATCTTGTGCTCTTTCTATTAACTCAATCTATTCATAGATTGTCTCAATTGACCTCCATTGGTCAGTAATGGACTGGCCAATCTTGGTTGACAAAATCATCTTAATATCTGCTAGAGGTTTTCGTAAGGTGAGATCATTTTCCAATGATTTCACCTTGTTTTATAGGGTCTTTACTTCTCTAGTTTTTTCTGCTACTTTCATCTTTGACTTGTCATAGCTCGCCTATAATTTGGCTAACTTCTCTTTTGTTTGTTTGATCTCTGACATTTGAGGCTCTAGCTCTTTGACTGCTTTCATCATTTCTTTCATCTTCATGCTAGTTTCTTGCTCTGTTGTTGGTGTTTCTGTAGCATCTGTAGTTTCTGTACCTATTGTTGATGCTGGGATGGTAGGAGGGAGTGCTACTATACTTGTGGGCGAAGCAGTGGCACTTGTTGGAGCTGCTTCAGATGGCTGGGAGGTGGACTCTCCCCACTTCTCTTTAAGGGCTTTCTCCAATGCTTGCTTTGTTTTTTCCAATCTTTCATTCATTCTTATTATCATACTTACCATGTCCTCTTCCTCCTTTTGCTATGCAACCTCTACAATTTGTGGATGCACTATTATTGGCAATTTTAGTCGCCTTTTGAGGGATGTAATGTCCTCATCCTTCTTCTTGATCAATGCTTTGGTGGCCTTTGCATACTTAGGGTTATGCCCCAGCTCGATGATGATTTGTTCTAAGGACTTAATCCTGTTGTCCTTAGCCAAGGAGGAAGCCTTCTCCAATTCTAGTTGGGCCGAGGTATTATATAATGAATTTTTCAGTTGGTGAGCTGCCAATGCCTTATCATCCAAAGTGGCATACACCATTTCCCTAGTTTGTTTATGTAACTCAATCTGGTCAATTGGATGAATATCCTTGGAGAGCACTTCCAGATTAGTTTTTATATAGTCAACAACTGACTGGGGTTGCTGTGTCTTGGGCTTGAAGTGGCTGAGGATCATTTTCTTCTCTTGAATATCATAGGTAGCCATTAGCCTATGTTGATTAGTAGGTGTTGTCCTCATCAGTTGATTATAAAGCTTCATCCTTATTCGATCATTTCTAGCATTAATATCAGTAAAAGTGTTTTTGATATCCGAGCTTTGTTTGCTTTGAGGTCTGGTGGATGAAACTTCCACACTACGTTGCCTCTCTAGCTCTTGCTGGAATGAGCTAGCTGAGGTGCTAGGTAGTGGAGATGCTTGTTTCTCAGTTCTTCCCTGTCCTCCCATGGTGTTTGTGGTGTCTTCCACAAACTCGTATTCTGAATATGGATTTAACCTTTGCCTCTTATCTCTTATTTGTTCTGATGGTCCACTGGCAGGGGCATCCTCTTCTCTCCCTCTCTTTCTACTCTTTTCCTCATTTTGAGGAGTCTGTAGAACAGGGGCTTCAAAAGCATTGGTTTGGGCTAGGGGAGCCTACCCTTTGCCCTGTTCTTGTGTTGTAAACGGCTGATCATCCATGCTCTGTTGTTCTGCATCCATCACTTCCTTGCCCTTTCCTGCTGAGTTGGCCTTTCGTGTTGCTTGCTCTGAGCTCTCAACAAAAGATGTATCCCCTCCAATGTGTTGGGGTAGCTTGAAAAGTACCTATCCAAAAGAGTCTAGGTCAAGTGTTTTCTCAACCTCTTTCATTGCTTCTTCCAATCTCTCTTCCTCGGTCAACTCTTCAAACAATGTGCCCTCTATCCACTCTTGTTGATTGGCATATTGCTGGATTTCAGGGATTTGAGAGTGGACATATCCTGGCAGTTTATTTTTGACTTTCCTATAGCTTATAAAATGATTGGGGTCATATGGTGCCCAATAGAAGCTCTATTTTAGTCTGAGCTTCTGCCCTAAAATCTCATCAGCTTCTAGCCAGGCTTCCCTCTGTTTGAAGGTGAAGGGGCCCAATTGATTCCTTATCTTAAGTCGTACCTTTTTCTTCGCCTCATAGAAATGGATTGTATCTGCCTAGATGAATTGTCTAAAGTATTCCAGGGAAAACAAGCGCATTGGCACATATCTTGGCAACTTGTAGGGGCCCAACTGACAGCCATAAATCTGAATCACAGTGTGATTCTGGTAGAAGTACCAATCACCTATGTTATAGCTCTTGGAGAGCTGTAGAATTCTCTTCATTTCACCAGAAACCCTGTTTGGAGGACTTGTTATCAATAAAGAGGTGGCTAGATATATGAATAGATCAATAAGTTCACAATAAGTGTAAGGAGAAACGTAGACATGGTGGAAGACTGGGGTCCAGAAGATAACAGACCTTGGCTCTCCCTTCACATCAAATTTTCTGAGGGGAACTTGAAAACTATCTCGTTGATAGTAGCGCAACAAATGGTATATGTATGATGTGTATCTAAACACTCCTTCTCTATCCATGCTCATAAATTGTTCATGGATCTTATTAGCAATGTAGGTGGCATAGTCATACTTGACAGCAGGGGGTTGTCCTGGAGAAAAAATGGGCATTAAGAACAATGTGGTTTCATCTACATATTCACTGGTTTCGAATCCGAGGATGTAGGCTATCATGTCAATGATGAAATTTCCTGCTTCATTGAACCAAGTGTCCAAGTATGGAGGAGGTTCTTGTGGTTGAAAATTGGGTTTCATAAATGTTTTGCCTATTATGGTTATCTCTGTACTTGGCAATTTGGCACCTTGATCAAGCAGAAATCCCATGGTAAGAGGAGTCAATGGTTCAGTTGGTTTGAAATGCATCATATATTTATTTATTCAAGGGTGATATAGAATAAAATCGTCCCAGAAGGACACATTACTTCCCTTTGAGTGGGCTCATAATTTGCATGGCATTGGTGAATGAGCTCAGGAAAAACATTCACACAAGGAAGGTAGTACATGGGCATATTGGACTCCCAGATCCCAAAGATGTCAGTTTTGTTTCTATGGTTGTTCCCGATCTCACAAAAGGCCTAGAGATGAGATGCGTTAGCCATTATATCATTAATTTCGAAATCCTTGTCAGCTAGGGGTAACCACTCCAGTTCTTTATGTGGGGCATTGAGAGGGGCCACACTGAGGGCTACTAGAGCAAGGACTGCCATTTTTATAAGTTCTCAGGTGTTCTTTGAGTAAAATTTTGATTTTTACAGCAGTAGTGGGAAAAAATAGAGGCCCTGGGGCTTTTTTTAGAGAATTTTGCAAATTCGAGGTTTGTTTAGACTCCGGTGGGTAGAATTTGAAGCAAAAGGGTGAGGATTGAAGAAATTATATTGCAAGGGAGGAGCAGCAATGGTTTCAAGGCCTTCCCCTTAGTAATTACTGAACAAATTGACTCGAGCTCGACTAAAAATGGAAGGGATTTTGCTCAGTGTGACAGAATTGACAGTTTGTATAGCAAAAGATGGGCAAACTAGTAGTTTCAGTCGGCAATTGTACAAATGGAAGTCAATCAGGCAGCTTGTGAGGAAGAATTAGGTGAATTCTTGTCTTTCTCAGCTAGCTGGGCAATGTGCAGGTTTTTGGGTGGTTAGCTGGTCCAAGGGGGCTTGTGTGTAGCAGCAACGTGAAATTTCAACCAGTTTCTAGGATTGCCAGACTATTTTATGGTGAAAAATCGAAATTCACAGGGTTTTTTACAAGATAATGGTAAATACCTTTTTTTCACAGTGTGTTGGACTTGCTGGTTGATTAGGAGGTGATTTGCACAGTGGGGCACCGAGCTAAGGTGGTCGAGGTGGTGGACTGAACGTTTTCAGGTGAACTCGTCGTCATTTGCATGCAAAGGATTAACAAAGTTTACACAGCAAAATGGTAAAAAACAACTGTTTTCATAGGTTTTTTATCAAAAGTTGGCTTTTTTGGCACTTTTTATGATGATGTCATCATGACGTAAAAAAATTTGTCACATAGTAGGGGGTACGGAAGGTGACGTGGCAGATGATTTGGCACTGAGGTGGCGATGATGATGTGGTGCTGATGTGGTTGTGACATCATCGGATGACGTCAACGATGGGGGGTGAGGGCGGTAAGTGGTTTTATCGCACCACTTTTGGGGTGGTAACGGTATTGAGTGGGGGGGTCACGATACACTTCGGTGAGCGACGCATGCCCTCGGTACCACGACGAAACCGCCATTTTCCTGGGACATATCGTCCAGACATTGGGGGAATCGCGATACGATCCCGCACCGTTGGATCTGAGGGCCCCGATCCAATGGTTGACGGAAAATGGTAAGTTGTGGGGGCATGGAATGGGGGCCCGCTTTAATTTTTTGTGATTTTGTAAGGTTTTCAGTGTATTTGCATACTTTTGCAAAGTGGGTTTTTTTGGGGAAAAAATGCGAATTTCAGCTATTTATTTAGCCAAAGGCCATATAAACCCCGATGGGCATGTGGAGGGTTGTTATTGGCCCCTGGTGGACCAATAACTCCCTAAAGAAAAATTTAAAATAAGGCTATAGTTAGCCAAGGGTCGGGGTATTTATTTTTTGGGGGTTTTGTGTTTTTATACATAGTAAGGGGGGGAAATGTACATAGGAGCTATATAGTAAGGTTAGTAGGTTAATATGATTGTGGAGGATGGGTTTGTATGGTTTAGACAAAGTTTTATAGAGTGAAAACTCAGGCCAGGGGGGAATGAAAGGGTGACAAGTAGTGAAGTTTAGGAAACTTTGGTAAGTTGGGTAAAAGACTTTTTACACAAGAAATGTTGCTTGTTTTGCCTAGGTAAAAGATATTTTCACTTAGTTCTGTCATGGGATGAAGTGGACTAAGGGTAATGGGCAGATCTTATTTCCCTTTGGGGGGGATATTAGTAAGTGTTTCTTGGAAAATGGGGAGGGGAATTAGTCATGGTCCATTTGTCTTGTATCCACCTTGCCATGGTACCGTATGATATTATGAGATGGCATATTATTCCAAAATAGAAAATTGCTCACAAATCATGCCTTTGTACCCTCAAAGATGCCTACCCAACCTAGTGTACCTAACATTTTTTCTTCATTTTCATTGGGTGGCTTTGAACTAGAAAACCTTGATTCATCTCTTTTCTTTTAGCTACCTTCCTATCTAAGTCTACCCTTATTTCTTCCAGGGCACAGTTTAAGCTGTTGAGACCCTTTGCTTCACTACCATTCGGGAGTCCCACTTCAGAACTTTATCCCGAATGAAAAAACCCTCTGCTTTGGTTCTTTTGTCAAATATCTTTTTAAGCTTTTCTTGTAGGACTTGGGCTCTGTGGTAGACTTCTTCTCTTGTCTGCTACAAGTAAATAGTTTGATTGATCCTTCTCTGTATATCATTAGGTTCTGGTTGTACCTCTTGTAGCAGCTTTATCACTGGGATTCTCAAAGAAGAAGGGAAAACTGCCTCCATTCCATAAACCAATTGATAGGGGCTGGTCTCAATAGATCTCTTTGTGGTCAATCTATCTGCCCATAGGGCATTCACAAGCTTTTTATGCCAGTTCTTCTTGTTCTCCTCCAAGACTTTCTTTATAATGTTGATCAAACTCTTGTTGGAGGATTCAGCTAGGCCATTACCTTGAGGGTAATAGGTTGTGGAATGGCCCAAGGTAATGTTGTATTTATGACAGAAATTAATCATTTTCTTTGATTTAAAGGAAACAAAATTGTCTGTAATAATTTTCTCGAGGTAGCCAAACCTAGACAAGATGTTGGTTTCAAGGAATTAAATGATTATTAAGTCATTGGCTTGCCTATAAGGGATGGCCTCTATCCACTTGGTAAAATAGTCTATAGCAATCAAAACCCACTTGTGTTGGCCAGAGCATGAAGGGTGGATTTCCCCAATGAAGTCTAAACACCATTGTTGAAATGGTTTCTCAGTGGAAATGGGCTTGAGGGGCAGAGGAAACAACTTTTTCTTGCCTTCAAAGATTTGGCATTTGTGGGAAGAAGTTACATACTTTTTTGCATCAGCAAATAGGGTAGGCCAATAAAATCCATCCCTTAGGATGTTATCAGCAGTTGATTTCCAATACAAATGTCCACCACAATCCCTGCATGAAATTCTTTGAGTACTTTGTTAGTTTCTTCTTTGATTAGACAATTTAATACAACACCTTCAAGATTTTTCCAAAAGAGAACATGATCTAAAATGTAGAACTTAGAAGCTTTCATTTTCAAAAATCTTTTCTTAGTCCTGGATAATCCTAGAGGAGCTTGCATGTTTAATAACAAAAAAGATATGTCAGCATACAAAGGTGATTGTAAAAAGGCTTGATTGATCTGTGGAGTCGCCATCTCCTGCTCATTATTTAGTTGATTTATGTCAAGGGCTTGAAAGTTAGTTTCAGTCATGAGTTTAGCTAGTACTTGTCCTTTTATCAGTTTTGTTGATTTAATTTCAATTTCATATTCCAGTATGGTAGCTATCCATTTGCCCCTTTTGCCTTCAATGCCTTGTTGGGTCAATATGTCTTTAATAACAATGTTGGGCACATAAGTAATCACATGGGAGTATAAGATGTAAAATCTAAAGTCCTTGATGGCCTTCATAAGGGCATATGCTTGTTTCTCCATGATTTGATATTTAAGTGGAGCATCTCTGAAGGCTTTGCTGAAGAAAGCTATGGGTTTTTCACATCCTTGGTCATCTTTTTGTAGCAAAAGAGCAACAATTGTATCTTTTGATGCAAATGAGAATATGATAAAGTCTTTGTCAAAATTGGGGCTTGTGAGGACTGGTGTTTGAGTTAAAGCTTGTTTGATTTCTTCAAAGGCTTGCTTAGTTTCCATTGTCCACTTGACCTTTGAGTCCTTTTTGAGCATGCTGTTCAGAGATCTTATTAGCTCAGCCATATTTGGTATGAATCTCCTAAGAAAGTTGATTTTTCCCAAAAAGGCTTGTAGTTCTTTAATGTTTCTGGGGTGAGGGACTTGTAGGAGCTTGTATTTTTTCTAGGTTAATTCTAATGCCTTATTTAGGGATTATATGGCCCAATAATTTTCCTTCTTCTACGCCAAACAAGGAGTTCTTTGGGTTTAATGATATGCCATATTTCCTGCAGATTATGAATACTTGCCTTAGATGATTTAGGTGCTCTTGATCTAATTTGGAGAAAGATGTAAGGTCATCTAGGTAAATGACTAAAAAGTCATGGATTTCTTTAGCAAAAGCAATATCCATGTCTCTTTGAAAAGTTTCCCCTGCATTCTTGAGTCCAAAAGGCATTTTCACATATTTGAATGTTCCCCAAGGGGTGGTGAAAGCAGTTTTATCTTGGTCATCAAGGTGCATTAGGATTTGATTGAAGCTTGAGAATCCATATAATAGCAATATTCTTGAAGCACCCACTACTCTTTCCAGAATGTGATCCATTTTGGGCAAAGGGTAGTTGTCTTTTAAATAGACTTTTTTCAAATTTCTCAAGTCAACACATAACCTTATCTCCCTTGTCTTCTTTATAGTGGGCACTGAATTTGAAACCCATTCTAAGAATCTAATTGGAGCTATAATTCCAGCTTCATACATTCTCTTAACTTCTTTTTCAATCAAAGGGAGCAGCACAGGGTTGACCCTCCTAAGTTTCTGTTTGAAAGGTTTTTGGTTTTCTTTGAGAGGTATTGTGTGTTGGATTACTGCAGTATCATAAGACTTTAGGTCTTCATAACTCCATGCAAAGACATCTTGAAATTCTTTGAATAGTTTAATATACTTGGGTTTTTGATCAGGAGGTAGAGCTTTAGACAAATTTATCATTTTGGGATTTTCTGCAGTTCCTAAATTAGAGTCCTCAATTTCAGCGTTTAATGGCTACATTTTAGGTTTCCTAGAGATGCCATTTGAGTCAAAGATGTCCTCTAAAGGAGTAAGGCCTGTAGGTAGAAAATTATCTTTCATCTCAATGACTTCACATCCTACTGCAATTTCATCCTCACCTTCTTTTTCATGAAGTTGCTGTAAATCTATTTTAGTGAACTTGGTGGGATGTAGAAATGGGTTTGATGTTTCAATAGAGATATGTGTTTCAACTTTGTCCATTTGGTTGCTTTCCTCTATAGTGCTGGTATCCATTTTTGTGCTTGTGAACTCTTCTTTCAAAGTTAGGAAATTGTTGATTTGTGTATCAGTTTCAAACACCTGCCAATTTTTGACATTATCTGGTACTGCAGGTCTATTTTTTATTTCAGCAGTGAATACGTGATTAGGCTTGAATGGCAATTTGCAAGTGCTTGCAAAAGTTGCTAGACTATGGGCATGCAACTTTTGATTTCTTGGAATCTTGGTCAGTTGGGTTTCAAGAAAGGTGTTGAGAATTTCCATTGTGGCAGCTCTATATGACCTCAGCCTAAGATCATTTGTAATGAAGTTACCCTTTATTTGTTGAATAATGAGGTCATAGTCTCCCAAAATTGATATCCGGGCTGCACCCAAGTTTTTTATCACTTTGAGTCCTAAAAGGAGGGCTTCATACTCGACCATGTTGTTGGTGCACCAGAAATTTAATCTAAATGCATGTCCCTCAACGTGGTCATCCTTTAATTTAAGAATCCAGACCCTTGCCCCTGCTCCTAGCTTATTAATAGATCCATCAAACTCTAGATACCATAGGTTTTCTTGATTTGCACTGGTATTAGGAGCCTTTCCATTTGCTCAGCAGGGATAGTTGGATTTACAGACTCATAGGGTTGCTTATGTGTGACTGTCAATTTATTGTCTTCCAAGATTTCTTGAATCTGAATTGTGGATTCTTTGTCTAGGAATTCATCCTGACTCAAAATCATCATTTTTACATCAGCTTGGGTTTGAATTCCATTGTTGTATAATATGAAAGAGTCCATGTCTGAATGTATGGAATATATGGGAAAGTTTTGGGGTTTTTCTTGAGTACTAACCACATACTTCATCAAAGTTTCTCGTTATAGCCTTTTAGGCTAGCCGAAGACTGAGATTGTGGCATAAGACATGTCTAGTTGCAAAGATCCTTCTAGCTTGGCACCCCAGGACTTGGATAACAACATTCCATATTTTGGTGGAATATCAGCTACCACAACATCCATGAGAATTGTCTTGGCTGGATATTGGACTAATGACACACATAGATCCTTGATTAAGCCTAGACACCGGACCTGACTGGAATAAAAGGAAAACAAGTCTTTGTATGGCCTTGTGATATTTAGGTCCAACTTCTCCATGACAAATTTGGGCATCAAATTATGTGAAGCTCCTGAATCATTAATTGCATTGTGAAGCACCTTGTCATGAATGTTTAGACTCACATAAAAGGGAGGGACTCCCCCATCTACTATTTTACCATTTGCCTCAGGGCCAAATATAAGTTCTCGTTGATCATCAAGGATGTTCACTGAATCTTTGTTATCTGAAATTTTAAATGATTTGTTCCCTAAACAATTCATGCCTCGCTGATTCAGATAATGGTATGGACACTTTTAACTTACCTATTTCAACCTCCATATTAAAGGGTTTTTATGTTTGTGTTTTTTACAGTTTGGGCAACCAGGTTGTGCCTTTCAACTGAGTTATTAACAACTGCCTCTTTTACTGTAATCTCATAATGAACTAGAGTTGCTTATTGACCATCTTCCAAAGGTTCTTCTACCACTTCACTGAGTGGAGAGACATCTATAGGGTGTTGTTTTGATTCATCCTTGTCTGAAACATCTTCTACTGTTGGGCTGTTTGGATTGGAAGTGGATTTAGGGATGATTGGTACATGGGAGTCCTTGAGTTTAGTTTTGGTAGGTCGCTTGATTGTCTTTTGCTTAGGATCATTAGGAATGTCTATTCTTCTACTTCTCAATTTGTATTGCTTATGGACTTCATACACAGTTGTTTCATATCCTTGCTTAAAATCAAAGGATTCCCCTGATTTCATTTGACATTAACTAATGGTATGAGCCTCTTGGTCTTCTTAAGTTAGGAAATTGGTTGGCCACTGTTGAGACCCATTAAATTAATGTGTGGGTCCTCTTTTTGTTCACCAGATGTGGAAGCTTCGACATAGTTTTCTTGGAAGGGAGGCCTTATGTTTTGATCCAGACCAACCTTTCCTACATTCGGGTTTTGATTTTTCCTAAAGTTTGGATTTCTTGCATTGTTGTTTGGTTGGCTGTCCCAAGAAGATTTCCTCTCAAAAGTTTCCACTCTGTCTCCTAACCTGTCCATGCCTTTAATAATTGCATCAAGTTTTTGTTCAAAGGTAGAGGGTTCCTCTTTGAAAGTTATTCTTCTTTGAGTCCTAGCTCGATTTCGTTTGGAAATTAGATTAGCTTCAACACTCACAGCTATGCTCTACATATCTTCAAGGCTAGGAGTAGCTCTCTCCCTGAGCTGGTAAGCCATGTCTGAGTCAAAACCATCAGGGAATTTAATCAATGCCAACTCTGGTGGTGGTCTAAGATTTATTGGAATAGCAAGGTATGTATTGTTGAATCTGGCACAATAATTTTGGACAGACTCTTGTGGGCCTCTTTTTAAATTCTCATATTCTGTTAAGATGTGTAAAGGATCATTTTTCTTCTCCCACCTGTTTAGGAAAGTTTGATGAAGGGCATCTAGATTAGCTATTGTGTTTGTAGGCAGTGACCTAAACCATGCCCTCACATCACCAGTTAAGCTCTGGACAAAAATTTTCATCCTAACATCATTATCATCAATCTCATAGTTTTCAAAATATTTTTTCATCCTCTTGGTATGTTGTTGAGTAGTGTAAGTTCCCGTACTATCAAAATAGGTAATTTTGCTCTGGTAATCCTATGGCATGGCCCCTGGATTAGCAGGCAACTGTAGGGGAGCATATCTATTTGCCATGTTGGCAGGAAAAAATGGGACAACTGGAAGCACAGGGGTAGGTGCTGAGATAAGTGCTGTGGATGGAGGGGTGGAAAAGAGAGTTTGGAGTAATAAAGGTGAACTGGAAGAAGCTACAGCAATAGGAAGGAGGGCTTGAGAATTTTCTGTAGTAGGTTTAATTTGAATGGGTTTCTGTTGGGCTAGTTCAAGGTTTGAATCAGCAGAACTCTCTTGATTTTCTGATTTCCTAAGGCTCTTAGCAATCAGATTTGTATTGTCAAGAATAGCTGGAGGATTTGGGTCTGGGTTTGACCTTGTGTATCGAGTTTTCTTCTTTGGAGCCAGCTTCTAAGTATGTTTTGGTATTTTATAGGAATTCTTGGAGGACACAAGCTTTGACAATATTTTGAAGGAAGCTACTAGAATGTAGGAGAATTTGGGGCCTTCCTTCAGGGAGGTTTTGAAACAAGGATGGCCTAACAAATCTTTGAGACAGCTGTCTAGAAACTAAAACTAAACTGCAGTTGGATTGAAGTAGCTTTTATTTACTCTTGCGATTGCATAGCAAGGAAAATTTCAAAGGGTGCCTGGCTAGCTTCAGACTCCATCTGTGGCTTTAGAGTTTAGACAGTAGTAGCAGACATTCATTCAATCCCCAATGGAGTTGCCAATGATGTTATCACTCAGGTTGTTCCCCAAAACTTGTTGAGAAAAGGGAATACGGACGAGGTAACCACTAACCAATCTTTTAGATGCAATTTCTAGCCAAACTGCATCCAGAGAGGGCTCTCTCTATATGTTTTAACTTTGTTTATTTGAATTTTTATGATAGCTATGATGTGTAGAGGTTTGTTTTAAATGGGTTTGGATGGTGATTTCAAGCATAGGTAGGATGTAGGTCTGATAGTGTTAATTCCATTAGGCAATGGAGTATATGAAAGTGGACTGCTGAGTGTGCTTCTATGATCATAGGCAATACTACAGAGCAAGATAATCAGTTTGGAACAATATTAAAAGACAGTGATGGATGGGATGTAGGCCAAGCAGTAAAGGGAAGTCAAGAGTTCTTTATCCTAGTGGCAGAGGGAAGGTGCTTGAATATTTCCAAGGAGTAGTGAATAATTCCTTGACAATGTTCAAAATGAAGGAATTAGCAGAAACATAAGCATTTAAGAATTTCTATTCATGTTAATTGTGAAGAAAACATAGATAATAGTAGGAATTGAACACAGGGTGTATTTAAACAAGCTCTGGGCTATTCTTTTTCCCTGTTATTAAGATTATGAAACATATATGAGATTTGTAAACATAGTAAACACAAAAACACAGTTAGAGTAACTTATTGAGCCAAAGCAAGACACAAGAATTATGTAGGAGAGTCCAGAGTCATCACATCCACATTCAGAAGGTCCAACAACAATGCATTTCAATGCCCCTTGTATTAATGAATATTTGAGTTACAGCGCAGTTCAAATGGGAGAATCACCAACCCCGAATACATTCCTTGGGGAGGTATTTATAACAAAAAGATTTACAAAATATATTGAGGATAAGATATGAAACAATAACTTAGTTCATCCACTGTGTTAGAGAAATGAATGCAAAAATAAAGGCAGGAGTTATTGAGGCTGTGCTGGCTGCTTTAATTGATTAGATATTTTTAGACCTTTTACCCAGGAATTCGGCTGGTAGTTATGTACTTGATTTTCCTTCCTGCATTGATATCGTGATTTGTTCACCTGCTCTTAATTCACCTTTAATGTGTCCTGATCCTCACTTGAGCTCCTTTCTTGATATTTGCCACGTGTCCTACTATTTGACCAGGTGTAAAAGGCAGCAAGATCTAAATTATTTAGGAAAGACTTCTAGCATCCTCTGCCACCAGTGTTCTGTGGGTAACTAGTGTCTTTGTATCTTTACCAGTATTTCATCAGCCCCAGTATACCTGTAAAAGGTAGGCTTGACATCAAAAAGATGATTTATTCCATGTTCTATAAGAAATAATCCTTCCAATTTTTCATACAAGCTCTGTCTGGAAGGAGGTCATGTGTCCTCTGAACTACTGGATGATGCAATGGCTTGATTTGTTACATTACCCTGTGAGCATACTGTTGATGTGATAGTAGTTTTTGATTGCTTCTTAGTAAATTCGGTAAACTTCTCTGCTGCAATTTTGTGAATCTTTCTGTGAAGGCATCTATATCCATCTGCATCTCTTGACACTTCCTTTCTAAAGTCTGTATAAAACCTCTCATGGTTAGCACCTTCTTTATTGTGAAAATGGTGCCTATCCTGTTAGTTATTTCTAAAGCTGCTAACTGTTCCTTTGTATTAGTATTCAAAAAATGGATGAGCCTATTAGCCTGCTCAGGCATATTTCCTAATGATGCCGTTGCCCTTTGGATCTTCCCTTGTGCTCTTTCTATTAATTCAATCTGTTCATAGATTGTCTCAATTGACCTCCATTGGTCAGTAATGGACTGGCCAATATTTGTCCACAAAATCATCTTAATATCTGCTAGAGGTTTTCGTAAGGTGAGATCCTTTTCTAATGATTTCACCTTGTTTTCTAGGGTCTTTACTTCTCTAGTTTTTTCTGCTACTGTCATCTTTGACTTGTCATAGCTCACCTCCAATTTGGCTAACTTCACTTTTGTTTGTTTGAGCTCTAACATTTGAGCTTCTAGCTCTTTTACTGCTTCCATCATTTCTTCCATCTTCATGCTGGTTTCTTGCTCTGTTGTTGGTGCTGCTGTAGCATATATAGTTTTTGTACCTATTGTTGATGCTAGGATGGTAGGAGGGAGTGCTGCTGTACTTGTGGGGGGAGTAGTGGCACTTGTTGGAGCTACGTCAGGTGGGTGGGAGGTGGACTCTCCCTGCTTCTCTTTAAGGGCTTTCTCCAATGCTTGCTCTGTTTCTACCAATCTTTCATTCATTCCTATTAGAATACTTACCACGTCCTCTTCCTCCTTTTGTTGTGCAACCTCTGCAGTTTGTGGATGCACTGTTATTAGCAATTTTAGTCACCTTTTGAGGGCTGCAATGTCCTCCTCCTTCTTCTTGATCAATGCTTTGGTGGCCTTTTAATACTTAGGGTTATGCCCCAGCTCGATGATGATTTCTTCTAAGGACTTAATCCTGTTGTCCTTAGCCAAGGAGGAAACCTTCTCCAATTCTAATTGGGCTGAGGTATTATATAATGAATTTTTCAGTTGGTGAGCTACCAATGCCTTATCAGCCAAGGTGGCATACACCATTTCCCCAGTTTGTTTATGTAACTTAATATGGTCAATTGGATGAATATCCTTGGAGAGCACTTCCAGATTAGTTCTTATATAGTCAGCAGCTGACTGGGGTTGCTATGTCTTGAGCTTGAAGTGGTTGAGGATCATTTTCTTCTCCTGAATATCATAGGCAACCATTAGCCTATGTTGATTAGTAGGTGTTGTCCTCATTAGTTGACTATAAAAAAGCATCCTTAATGGATCATTTCTAGCATTAATATCAGTAAAAGTTTTTTTGATGTCCGAGATTTGTTTTCTTTGAGGTCTGGTGGATGAAACTTCCACGCTATGTTGCCTCTCTAGCTCTTGCTGGAATGAGCTAGCTAAGGTGCCAGGTAGTGGAGATGCTTGTTGCTCAGTTCTCCCCTATCCTCCCATGGTGCTTGTGGTGTCTTCCACAAACTCTTCTTTTGAATATGGATTTAACCTTTGCCTCTTATCTCCTGTTTGTTTTGATGGTCCACTGGTAGGGGCATCCTCTTCTCTGTCTCTCTTTCTGCTCTTTTCCTCATTTTGATGAGTTTGTAGAACTGGGGCTTCAGAAGCCTTGATTTGGGCTAGGGGAGCCCGCCCTTCACCCTGTTCTTGTGTTGTAGAGGGCTGATCAACCATGGTCTGTTGTTCTGCATTCATCACTTCCTTTCCCTTTCCTGCTGAGCTGGACTTTCATGCTGCTTGCTCTGAGCTCTCAGCAAAAGATGTATCCCCTCCAATGTGCTCGGGAAACTTGAAAGGTACATGTCCAAAAGAGTCTAGGTCAAGTGTTTTCTCAAGCTCTTTCATTGATTTTTCCAATCTCTCTTCCTCAGTCAACTCTTCAAACAATGTGCCCTCTATCCACTCTTGTTGATTGGCATATTGTTGGATTTCAGGGATTGGAGAGTGGAAATATGTTGGAAGTTTATTTTTGACTTTCCTATAGCTTATAAAATGATTGGGTTCATATGGTGCCCAATGGAAGGTCTGTTTTAGTCTGAGCTTCTACCGTAAAATCTCATCAGCTTCTAGCCAGGCTTCCCTCTGGTTGAAGGTGAAAGGGCCCAATGGATTCCTTATCTTAAGCCGTACCTTTTTCTCCGCCTCATAGAAATGGATTGTATCTGCCTGAATGAATTGTCTAAAGTATTCCAGGGCAAACAAGCACATTGGCACATATCTTGGCAATTTGTAGGGGCTCAGCTAACAACCATAAATCCGAATCATAGTGTGATTCAGGTAGAAGTACCCATCACCTATGCTATAGCTCTTGGAGAGCTGTAGAATTCTCTTCATTTCACCAAAAAGCCTGTTTGGAGGAATTGTTATCAATAAAGAGGTGGCTGGATATATGAGTAGATCAATAAATTCACAATAAGTGTAAGGAGAAAAGTAGACATGGTTGAAGACTGTGGTCCAGAAGATAATAGACCTAGTCTCTCCCTTGACATAAATTTTATGAGGGGAACTTGAAAACTATGTGGCTGATAGTAGAGCAACAAATGGTATATGTATGACATGTATCTGAACACTCTTTCTCTGTCCATGCTCATAAATTGTTCATGGATCTTATTAGCAATGTAGGTGGCATAGTCATACTTGACAGCAGGGGGCTGTCCTGGAGAAAAAATGGACATTAAGACCAATGTGGTTTCATCTACATATTCACTAGTTTTGAATCCCAGGATGTAGGCTATCATGTCAATGATGAACTTTCCTACTTCATTGAACCAAGTGTCGAGGTATGGAGGAGGTTCTTGTGGTTGACAATTGGGTTTCATAAAAGTTTTGCCAATTCTAGTTATCTCTGTACTTAGAAATTTGGCACCTTGGTCAAACAAAAATCCCATAGTAAGAGGAGTCAATGGTTCAGTTGGTTTGAAATGCAGCATCTTATTTATTGACTCAGGGGTGATATAGAATAAAACTGTCCCAGAAGGAGACATTATTGCCCTTTCAGCGGGCTCATAATTTGCATGGCATTGGTGAATGAGCTCAGGAAAAACATTAACACAAGGAAGGTAGTACATGGGCATATTGGACTCCCATATCCCAAATATGTCAGTTTCGTTTCTATGGTTTTTCCTGATCTCACAAAAGGCCTGGAGATGAGATGTGTTAGCCATTATATCATTAATTTGGAAATCCTTGTCAACTAGGGGTAACCACTCCAGTTCTTTATGTGGGGCATTGAGAGGGGCCACATTGAGGGCAACTGGAGCAGGGGTTGCCATTTTTATAAGTTCTCAGGTGTTCTTTGAGTAAAATGTTGATTTTTATAGCAGTAGTGGGAAAAAATAGAGGCCCTAGGGCTTTTTTCAGAGAATTTTGCAAATTAGAGCTTTGTTTAGACTCCGGTGGGCAGAATTTGAAGCAAAAGCGCGAGGATTGAAGAAATTATATTGCAAGGGAGGAGCAACAATGGTTTCGAGGCCTTCCCCTTAGTAATTACTAAACAAATTGACTCGAGCTCGGGTAAAAATGGAAGGGATTTTGCTGAGTGGGACAAAATTGGTAGTTTGTATAGCAAAAGATGGGCAAACTAGTAGTTTTAGTGGGCAATTGTGCAAATGGAAGTCAATGATGGAGCTTGTGAGCAAGATATAGGTGAATTCTTGTCTTTCTCAGCTAGCTAGGCAATGTGCAGGTTTTGTGGTGGGTAGCTGGTCCAGGGGGGCTGTGTGTAGCAGCAGGGTGAAATTTCAACCAGTTTCTAGGATTGCCAGACTATTTCTATGGTGAAAAATCGAAATTCACAGGGTTTTTTACAAGATAATGGTGAATACCTGTTTTTCATAGTGTGATGGACTTGCTAGTTGATTGAGAGGTGATTTGCACAGTGGGGCGCCCAGCTAAGGTGGTCGAGGTGGCGGATTGAACGTTTACAGGTGAACTAGTCATCATTTGCATGCAAAGGCTCAGCAAAGTTTACACAGTAAAATGGTAAAAAAACAATTGTTTTCACTGGTTTTTTTATCAAACGTTGGCTTTTTGGCACTTTTTATGATGACGTCATCATGACGTAGAATTTTTTGTCGCGTAGTAGGGGGTACGAAAGGTGACGTGGTAGATGATTTGGCGCTAAGGTGGCGATGATGACGTGGTGTTGATGTGGTTGTGATGTCATTAGATGACGTCAGCGATGGGTGGCGAGGGCGGTAAGCAGTTTTATCGCACCACTTTTGGGGTGGTAGCGGTATTGAGCGAGGGGGTCACGATACACTTAGGTGAGCGACGCGTGTCCTCGATACGGCGACAAAACCGCCATTTTCCCGGGACATATCGTCCGAACGCTAGGGCATCGCGATATGATCCCGCACCGTGGAATCTGAGGGCCTCGATCCAACGGTTGATGGCAAATGGTAAGTTGCAGGGGCGCAGAATGGGGGCCCGCTTTAATTTTTTGTGATTTTGTAAGGTTTTCAGTGTATTTGCGAACTTTTGCAAAGTGGGTTTTTTTGGGGGGAAAATGCAAATTTCGGCTATTTTTTTAGCCAAAGGCCATATAAACCCTTATGGGCATGTGGAGGGTTGTTATTGGCCCCTGGTGGACCAATAAATCCCTAAAGAAAAATTTAAAATAAGGCTACAGTGAGCCAAGGGTCGGGGTATTTATTTTTTGGGGTTTTTGTTTTTTTATACATAGTAATGGGGGGAAATGTACATAGGAGGTATATAGTAAGGTTAGTAGGTTAATATGATTGTGGAGGATGGGTTTGTATGGTTTAGGCCAAGTTTTACAGAGTGAAAACTCAAGCTAGGGGGGAATGAAAGGGTGACAAGTGGTGAAGTTTAGGAAACTTTGGTAAGTTGGATGAAAGACTTTTTACACAAGAAATGTGGCTTGTTTTTCCTAGGTAAAAGATTGTTTCACTTAGTTCTGTCATGGGATGAAGTGGACTAAGGGTAATGAGCAGATCTTATTACCCTTTGGGGGGAGTATTAGTAAGTCTGTCTTGGAAAATGGGGAGGGGAATTAGTCATGCTCCATTTGTCTTCTAGCCACCTTTCCATGGTACCTTATAATTTTATGAGATGGCATATTATTCCAGAAGAGAAAATTTCTCACAAACCATGCCTTTGTACCCTCAAAAATACCTACCCAACCTAGTGTACCTAACATTTTGTCTTCATTTTCATTGGGTGCCGTTGAACTAGCAAACCCTGATTCATCTCTTTTCTTTTAGTTTCCCTCCTACCTAAGCCTACCCTTATTTCTTCTAGGGCTCAGTTTAAGCTATTGAGACCCTTTGCTTCACTACCATGACTACTTTCCTACCAAGCTTAAACTGTTTGTGCAGACCTTTATTCTCTATTCTAAGAAAAGTGAAATTCAAACACGATCTAGCTAGGATTAAGCTGTCTGGATAATCATTAATTGTGGCAATAGTAAACCACCTATACATAGTGGAGATTCATCAACATATGGAACCTTTGCAGCATAAAAAGGATGAACATATTTGGCATTTCCCCAGTCAATCATGAAAAATGAAACCCTATTGGTATAGGAAGCTAACAGAAATCAATCAAGTACTATATCATAAATGCAAATCTATACTAGAAATACCCACTTAATACTTTGCTATTGTGCTTAACAGAATTAGAGAGTGAAGGAATCATCGACCAGGTTCACAGAAGATTTTTTGGAGGCATTATTCTTGGAGAGAAACAACGTATAAGATATTAAGGGCAGGATTTTATTGGCCCACACTATTCTTACAGGTAGGAGCAAAGGTCAGAAGTTGTGTGCCCTGTCAAATGTTTGTTGGTAACAAAAAATTAGTAGCTCTTCCACTGATCCCAACTATAGTTTCAAAATATTTTCTCCAATGGGGAGTAGATTTAATTGGAGAGATTCATCCTACTTCAAGCAATCAGTATAGATGGATCCTCACTGCAACAGATTAATTCACTAAATTGGTGGAAGTAATCCCAGTAATAAATGTTATTGATTTAGTAGTAATCAAATTCACTGAAGAAAACATCTTATCTAGATTTCGTTGCCCAACTCAAATTGTTACTGATAATGCAACAGAATTTTCCAGTGCCAAGATGATTCAATTCTGCCAGAAATATCAGATTTTGCTGCATCATTCAACTCCATATTACCCTCAAGGTAATGGCCTTGAAAATCCTCAAATAAAAGTTTGGTAAAGGTGATAAAAAGGACTCTAGCAGATCATAAATCAGATTATTGAACTAAATGAAAATAGAGATGAAGTTCAATACAAACTTAAAAACTATCAGAGCAAGATGAAGAGCATGTTTGAAAGAAGAGCCAGGGAAAGGGACTTCAAGGAAGGTGATTTAGTTCTAAGATGGGATTCCAGAAGAGAAGGTAAGGGAAAACATGGCAAGTCTTACAACATGTGGTTTGGACCTTTAGCTATTGTTGAGTTGAAGTGAAATAATACTTTTGTGCTACAAAGTCTTGAGGGGATGTATTCCACTTACATTGTTAATGGAATGTTTCTCAAACATTACATTCAATACTGAGTAGTTGAAGTAGATTTCATTGCTACCATTGTAAAAATCCGGTTTATTTTACTTTTCAAGCTGTCAGTGTGATTTTTTACAGCAAAGACTCTATAGTCCGAGGAGAAGGCACATCGATCTGCAAGTTAAAGGATAACACCACTTTGGTGCATAATCAAATGAAATAATGGGCAGATCAACATCACAATGAAAGAATTTTTGATGTAGGAGATTGGGTATTTTTACAGCTACATCTCGAGCAAGATATCTATGAGAAGGAAATGTTGGTTATACTACATGCACTTAAGCAATGGCAACCTTACCTAATGGGAAGACACTTCAAAGAAAAATGGATCATGATAATCTTAAATACTTTTTAGAACAAAGATTATATTTAGAAGAACAGAAAAAATGGGTCACAAATATGTTGGGTTATGACTTTGAAATCATCTAGAAAAAAGGGAAGAAAAGTGTTGTTGCAGTTGTACTCTCAATAAAGGATGAGGATGTGGAAGCATTGTTTTGTGCTATTTCTATCATCCAACCAGATTGGATAAACGAAGCAAGGGATGAATGGAAGAAGGATGAAGAAGTGTGGCCACTCATTCAAAAGTTGCAGAAGATACTAGTTCAAACAATATTGCCAGAACTTGACGAGGAAGGAAAAATCATATTGGATCCTGGAGCAGTCACAAAAACAAGAACCTGACATCTATGAAATTGATCAATTCCAGAATATCTCATTAAGTGGAAGAACTTACTCATTGAAGATTCCACATGGGAGGACAATAATTTTATACAGAAGCATCAAGAATTACTCAAGTGTTGAGGACAACACTTTTTGAAGGAGAGGGGCATGTTAGGTCCCTATACTACTAGTGTAACCCATTAATGTTATTAGTAAGCCCCCTTATTATATTGTTGTGCCCATGTAGTCCTCATATTGTTATTAGTCTATCCCATAGAAGCCCACTATTATTATTATTATGCCCTTACATTATTATTGTTATGTCGGCTCTAATTATATTATGACCCCTTAGACTCCTATATATAGAAAGGAGGTCTTGTAAATTGTATCATCCAAGAATTGTTGATCTGTGCAATGTAAAGGAGGTTGTCCCCTTGAAAAGGCTGAATTCTAAGGCATTGATCTATCTTTTTTATCTTTTTGTGAGCTGGTTTCCTAACACATATTAACAATGATTGAATCAACATCGTGATCCGATGAGGAAGTGAATAGATGGGAAGAAAATATGTTCACCCTTTGTGTTTTGAGGAAAGATATATGAAAAATTGGACAGATTTTTCAAGGAAGATGTGTCCTCTCTGCACTGTGATGACAAAATGACATCCAACGTCTCCTGTGAATGTTCAGAAGTAGAAGCATCTAGAAATGAGTTTTCAAAAGGGGAATCAATAGTGACCAAATCACAGGGTATGTCAGCATGAAGCGAAACAGAAGTATATGCATGACCTACCACATCACTCCGAAGTGGTGGAGCTATTTGATGAGGTGAAGGTCGACAATCACTCATGATAGAAACTGTGCTTGCCTATGATTGGGTAGCTCCATCATCGAAGTGTGTTGAGAGGGGTTTGAATATGTGAAGAAGATACTAAAATATTCCAAAAATAAATTACCAATCAATTTCATCTTCAGGAAAACAGTATGTAAGATTACAAAAGCATTTGTAAAACTAATCAACGGATTCATTGGGTGCTTTTCATAATTTCAAAATTTCTTGATCAAGTGCTTCATGGTCAAAGTGATTGCAAGCATGGTCTATCTTTATGACCATATGAACAAGACAATGAATATATTTTTCGGGCGGTGTGCCACACCAGTGCATTAGGTTCCCTTGAAGCATGTAGATGAACAATGTGGAACTCATGTATTCTTCAAAGAATCCATGTCTTTTGCATGAGCCTATAACACTGACTATGAGCCTAACCAAGGCTACGTAGCCTCCGCCATCATATGTTTTATGACACAAGTTATCTGATAGCTCTTCCAAGATAATGAAATTGTTTCCATAAGACATACATTCCAAAAGAGAAACTCGGTAGTTAGTCATGACAGACGTGTAGCGATTCAAGACATATGAGAGGACTCATCTTTTCATCTCGCCTTTATTCTAGTCCCAAAATGTTGACAGTGCTAGACCCAACAACATGCAAGGTTATTTCCATAGTAAGAAGTCCCAATTAGATCTGATACCATTTGGTGTAGGAGTCTGCATAGTGGGTCGTATGGTAATGCCTTGACCATGATTTGACATAGAGGCAAGTAAGATAACTCTATTAGTAGCAAGGGTGTGACAGCTCGAGTGAGTCAAGGAAGGTGCATGAGAGGTTCTAACACATGGGGGTTGAGATGAGTGTGCCCCTTGGAAACCTGTAATAGTAATCGGCTTGGAAGGGAACACACGAGCAAAGATGCATCACCAGCTGGAAAGTGAGTTTGAAAGCAATCCAAAGTAATGGTTAAACCAACAACACATTTCAGAAAGATTCACACATACTTACACAGGATAGTCCATACATGCATGTGTAAGAAAGAAAATGAAAATATCATTTAGAGTAAATGAGATAGCATATAATACAACAAAACATATGCATGAAACATGTTGGCTCTTATTATATAAAGAAGTGTAGGTTCCACTCATACAATACATCCATGCCCAACCACTAGTCCCAATAGTGGAACATTACAACCATATCCACCTGCTCCTCCAAAGAGATGTACTAGCTCTACATAGTGGAGAAGCCAAGGTTCATTACAATAATATCCAAGATCTCTCCAAGATAGTCTTATTAGAACCTTGGCTGACCAAAAGCATTTACAATCAGTTATGAGGGACTATTTATAACAAAGGGTGGGGTGACCCTTGACATTCCCCTTTGTGATAGTTCAACTACCCTCGTGACTCTTCATATACTTTATGACTATTACATCCAACTATCGACACTTGACATACACTTGACAAGACATTACATTGCAATGCACATGTACTCATGTGAGACAACATGGCTTGAGCAAGCCATGCAAGACATCACTGACACTTGGTCTGTTGGTGTGAGACCAACTCTTTGACATGCTTATGAGGGTGAAGGTAGTGAGATGATGCCAAGATTGGTCGTCCGTGATGGTGTGCATGCACCCCATGGTGACATATTACTGAAGAAAACCCTTGCCTCTGTTGCATCCAGGTGCATTGGGGTGGATCCTTCATCCAACTCGTCTACTAGCATGCACATGGTCTTCTTGGTGCAACTGAACTAGAAACACACTAATGCATAATGTCCACATTGATATTCTAGTGTTTCCTAGTGGTCATGCACATCAACTCTCAACTACATGCTCAGCTCCAGTTGGACTTGCTTCTTGTCTTTGCCATAGTGAGTGTGCTGAATGGGTTGGATCGCATGTGTGCACACAATGACATGGACATTGTTGAATCCCTTGCATGCGGTCAACAACAATTCTCACCATGTCTACTTCGTGCCAGCTATTGGGATGGATCTATAGCTTGTACGGGCATAGTTTCATCCGTGAGTGCATGTTGCACCCCTTGTTGTTCCTGTTCCTGTTGGAAATCATTCGACTATTTGTGCAGCTTCATGTTGTTCCTTGTGTTGCTGCTTCAACACATGCATCTCCTTCTTTGTTCCATTCTTTGTCTTCGCGCAATCTTCATATCGTGCCATCACCTCATAGCCTAAGTATCCAAAATTTCTTTGATTATCAATGGATCTTCTTGAGTTGGCAACTTGGTTCCATCTATGTGTTTTCAACAACCTTCCTCTTGCATTCATTGCATTCGGTATACTACGTTCAGCTATTGTTCATGATTTTTCTTGTTGTGATGTTGTTGTTTTCATATGTTGATGTTCTTATATATGAACAACTTGATGACTTCATGGATAGGCAAGTCCATAGCCACATGATCAACTGCATCCCCAAGTGTGCTCTAAACAGTGTCTTTGAATCTACTCTCTTAGAAAACGTTGTGCTTGTACTGTTGAAAGGCATATGAACACCCGTGATACCTAGAGAGATGGAAACACTCATGGCAAGCAATCTGTCAGTCGAAAACCAAAATGAACTTGACAACTGACTTGCAACATACCTGTCTAACTGATCATGAAGGTTGCGCAATTGGGGCTGAGAGGTCGGGAGACTGACTACCAAGACTGCGCAAGACACATTTTTGCCTATTGGGAGACTGACTGAGTGCTATAACTATGCAATGCATAGCCTAGTCTAGCTATTGATAGGTAGAGTTGTACAATGCACAATCTCAGCTGGCAGTCGTTGCAGGCTGAGTGACTGCATTGCGTAATGTTTTGGGCCACCAGTCACTATCCCTCAAAAATGTGCAAAACAGTTCTAGAGGATAGTTATTGGGTAGAAATGTGCATTTTTGGAGAGGAAGACATAACCTTTCTTCCCCAGATTATGCAATCTTACCCCAGTGAAGGTAGAGTCTGGGCCGAGGTTCCCTAGACTCACCGACGGGAAACTGAGCGCTAACATGAGTGTGAATGCTTGATGATACTAAGTGTAAGAATAAGTGAATGATTATGCATGCAAATGGTGAATGACAAATTTAGAAAATGGAACAACATGCATGTGGGTGAGGTGAGTCATTGAATCAAAAACCGTTCGTGAAAAATAGTTTTATGCATGTGACAATAGTGAGATGTTAACGAAAACTGAAACAATGTTATTATCAGATAGCATGTATCAAAATGATAGTAAGCGCTCCCTGAATCAAGCAGATAATGTTCATATGAAGTGAAACAAAAAAAGTACCAGAAATGCAAGAAAGGTCATGGAAAGCAGGCTTACCCCAAAGCAGCTAAGTTGAATGTGCCTACAGCTCTTGGATGTGATGTGGGATGTCAGAGCTACAATGTTGGTGTGAGGAATAAGCTCTGTAGTGATTGGTTGATGAGTTTTGATAACATCAAGGTTGTGATGCACATGCCACAAATCTAGATAAGGCGACACTTGGTTAGAGGTTTTTGAAATGATCCTTGCATGTAACATCCAATTGCCAAAAATTGATCCCTAAAACAAGGGATGCCTTTGCATGTTGACATGGGGGAAGCAGCCCATGCATGCAAGTTTGTTTTGCTTGGCCCTGGAAGGAACCAGTCAACTCAATTGCACATGCAAGAGGCTACTCAACTGCTGGTAGAAAATGCACATTTTTGGCTTGGAGCTGGGCTCGATGCTTAGAAGATTTGTACAATTTCTGGGCAGAGCAGTTGGCCGCTGTCGAGATTTGCACAAATTTTGGGCTAAGCATCCAGCTGGGATGGATTGCACAATTTTCTGGGTGAAGCTTGCTCAATAGAATTGAGCAATTCTGGAGCTCGATAGGCTGCCAGTAAGGATTGCGCAATTTCTATAGGAAAGGATGGTTTCCCTCCATATTTGTGCAAATTCTTGAAGGAGATGCTTAACTTGTTGTTGGACCAAGTCAGGATGAACAAACTATTAGGGGAATTCATCAAGGTTTGATCAATAGGCTGTAGCTCTGCAAGGAAATCACTGGAGCTTGTGTACTTGACGAAGAAAGACATGCTGTTGTGAAGGTTGGTAGGGAGGCTCCAAAATGATGCTAAGGAAAATTTGTGGAGGGTGTTCGTATCTATTACAACTTGTTCTATTAAATTTCGCTGTAAATATGGTTAAAGGTTTTGTGTATTTAGTTTTCTAAATACATGTGTAGGTGAAAACTTAAGGAAAACTAAATCAACTACACAAACCTTCA